>CALYDF020009085.1:0-11076 GCA_944474145.2 Dicrocoelium dendriticum
GTTGTATTACCGAGGTAGTTGGAAGCATTTTGAAACTGGACTATCTCAGTTAAGCCACCGCTGTGTAGCTTCTTTCTGGTCTAAGAACGACGCTACGTGGAAGCACATGGCCCGATGCAAAAATTTTAATTGGTCTCTCTCAGCCAAACCATTGCTTGGTGGTTCTGTCATTAACCTTACACGTAGACAACAATGGGCTTTGCAATGCGTGAGCTGACGTCAGTTTCTATGCTCCCATCATAGCTGATGCAGCAGCCAAGATAATTGAAACGATCAACCACCACGGGTTCCTCGTTAGCAAGCGTCAATTGGTCATCAAGGGGCTGTGGTCCTGAAACAACATTTCAACTTTGAAGTTGCGAAGTGCGCAGCACAATGGGACCACACTTGACAGACTATTCGGGGTAAAGTGTGCGGTCGCAACACGGTCAAATAGCGAGACGACATCGTCCGCATAATTAAGAGCAACTAATCTTTCACCCTGCAGCACCACTTCAAAGTCTACATAGTGAGATTCCGCAAGGGAACACTCCATGATATAATCCACGATGAAGTTGAACAAAAATGACGAAATCGGACAACCCTGATGAAAGCTACTTGTGGTCGGAAAGCTATCTAATAAAACATCGTTGGTCCTGGCGCGGTCTGTAGTGTTCGAGTATAAAGCTTGGAGGAGGTACACATATTTCGTGGGGACACTTTGCCGCACAGGTATTTTGAACAGAATTGATCAATTGACCGAACCGAAAACACCCTTGAAATCGAGGAGCACAGCTATTGTCGGTCTGCGGTATGCGTGGCGCTACTCTAGCACCTGCCGCAAAGTGAATATATGGCCTATGCAGCCACGTCCTAGGCGGAACCTGGCCTGCTCTTCCCTAATCCGAGATTCCCGTTTCTAGTTGGGGCCACGAACGATAATCGAGGCCAGTAATTTTGTCACAACTAACGTTGGGCTAATACCCCAGTGGTTAGCCCAGTTTGTGCGATTGCCCTTCTTTATATTGCCACTATAACCGATTCCCTCTAATTAGCCAGGACACTCTCTTCCTTCCAGCTACGTTCGAATAGGGGGTCAGTGCTTTGCAGAGGACCTCACTTCCATGCTTAAATAGTGCAGGTGGAAGGTAAGCCGGGCCTACGGTATGAAAACGATCTCGGCTTGTGATCGCGTTTAGGACCTGGGCCTCCAACGGAGGCTCTAAACTAACCGTCCTTGGCTCTTCCCACTGTACCTGAGTTGAAAGGGGTCCGGGAGCAGGAAGCCAGCTGAACTTATCTTGAAAGTGTTCTGCCCAACGAGACATACGGCAATCCTTAAGGTGTCTCAGCACACCCGCGCTGTCTCCGATCGTCTCACTGACGCCTGGTTTTCTGAGACTAGTAGTGGGGATCAGCTAAAAGAGCCTGCGGTAATTGCCTACCGACCCTGCCACCTCCATTTCTTGAGCCCGACTGGTCCACCGGGCTTCCCGGTAAGCACGCAGGCTCTGCTTTTTAAAGCCCAATAGCCCATCTGGTCATATTGCGTTCAGAGCCATTCGGGAGGTTGTTTCTGAATTTCAACGGGATCACTGACCACTCGAATATCCAGTGACTAGTGCAGTGACCATTGCTAGTGCCACTTTTAGATGCCCCTGCGTCGTGCATGGAGGCCGAGGTCCTATTCCAATGAAGCGCAGTGTCCTCAGAACAAAACAGCAAAACTTCGGTGCTCAGTGCGCCTTGATAGGTTTGCCTGACCGATGGCTGAGACAATTTTTCAGTTGCCAACTGCAGGAGACGCTTGATGCGCCCGGTAAAGTTCACGGAGCAACGACAGCCTACCAAGGCATGATCAGAGTAAACATAGGTACTCCAGTACGAGCGGCAATCCAGGATGGAACCACGCCATCTGTAGCTTATGGATATGTGATCAATTTGGGTCCATGTCTGGCTAAGTACAGGAGAACGCCAAGTGGCACTTCAGCGTACACTGTTTCAAAAAGCGGTGTTACTAAGGAACAACTGGTGCTCCGCACACATGTGCAGCAGACACTCGCCGTTGTCAGTCCGTTCGGAGGTAAGCCCATAAGTACAACCCAGCCGCGCTTCTGAATAGCTCAGACGCCCTACTTGTGCTTTCATTTCCCTGCAAGTGATATAATATCTGAACTAGTAGCGCTGCGTAGTAGAGCGCTCAGTTCGTGATGGAATGTGTAACTGACAGCCTTACAACTGCCGTCCTTGGGAGCATAAAGGGAAATCACAAACAAACAGCTTTTTGCATTACTTCGTGAATCCACCCTAGCTGATGTCGTCAAGCGGGCTGCACATAAACGGCTGTTCACCGGAATCCAAACAACCAGCCATGGCTCAGCGTTGAAGCTTTAAATGATACCTTCACCGGCTTGACCCGTAAGTGCTGCGTCGGCGTCTCCGGATGCGTGCAACCAACAACGAGAGGCTATGCCTGGTGCAGTTAATTCAATAACCCCGTTAGGATCATTGCCCCTGGCTTCGGACACACAGCACACATAAATACTCAGTGTGTTCAAGGTGCGTGCAAGTGCAGTCTGTCGACCTATTTGTCTTAGAGTGCGAATGTTACACGTCGCCATGGAAACGGAATAGTGTGACCTTATGAGGGAATTTTGCAGATAGTCGTCTGATAGGTATTGTGGGACGGTGGCTGCGGGTGGTTCTACTCCAGTGGCACTTCGGTTGCTGTCAATTAAGCTGGGAATTATAGAAGGAAGGTTAGTCATGAGGGTCGGGATGGGCGTAAGAGAAACAGGCGAAAAAGGTAGAAGGGAGGCGCCAGCAGTAGTATGCATTCGCATAGCCTCCCTGATTTATGCAGCAGATAAAGCGACCTTTGATAATCTGCGCGACGGCCGATGCAGGATGAAGTTTGTGTTTGAAGAAAACTTCATGGTTGTATGTGGGCTGAGATACCGCCAGGGCGCCCAGACCTAGACAGTCGGACGAATAGGGCCCTCATGCAAAGCCTGTGGCTCAATAGCCTGTCCGCCAGGCAGCAGAGAGGTGGTATTTATTTGGTGTTACAGAAATGGACGCCGTCCCATTTGAAACCCCAACCCGGAGGTCCAGGAGAGTGAGTTTGTCTGACCTCTCAACAATGACCAACCTGGTCGGAGTGGCTCTCAAGCTGCATGGATGCATCACCCAGTATAGCTCAATGGGTCAATGCGGTACGCAACCCTTTGTACAAAGTTAAGGTTCAGTCTCGTTGCGACGGTTGTACTGATTGCATAAAATTGTATGGGAGACCTTCCCACACTAGTGGAATATGGCTGTTTTTCTTAAATTCAATGTATACCCAGCTCACATTCATCGTGTTATTGCTCATGAGGGTTAGTGTTTCTCCATCCAGCTTGCGGTAGCTCCTTCACAAGTGTGACCAAAAGCCCGTCCACAAAAGTGCGGTATCGCAACGCGAACCAGGGACTATTGTTATGTCAGCTTTTATCTCATATTGAATGACCATGCGGAAGCCAGTTAGAAACAATTGTATGTGGCACACTTCAGCTTGACAGACTGATGCCTAACTGGGGCTCACCAAACTTATCAGTCCCGCTATGACCTGCTCGTGTCTCGCTGCGTTCCCACTTGATAGATGGGTATTGTTATATTCCTTCTCGTGTGACACCCTAACGTATTGCGGGTTGCAATAAGGGGTGAGTGTGTTTTGTATCAAGTGCCTCCCTGCTTCCCATTGCACTGCTGTCGCCTTCAGGTAAACACACTGCGATTCAGACAAGTCATCAAGGATGATTTCGGAATAGCGGCAACGCGATCTGAGATCCAATTTGAAATCCTTTACCGCGCGTAACATTCTAGGCACTGTTGAATTGGTCGGGGTATGCTGGTGGTCAAAACAAAGGACAGGGGAAATAAATAGTTTACGCACCATGGGCTGCTTGGTTGTTCTACATCTCGGGTAACCCTGGCTCACCTCGGACATGCGACGACCAAACCAGCTATGCTTTCACCTTCCGATACGAATAGTCGACAGTTAATAATATAGCAGATGGCATTCACAGCACACACCAACGATTAGTCCTCACTGTTCATTTGTGCTGCTACTTCCTTCATAAGTGAGCCTAGCTATAAATTCCGCTCGTGCTCTTGCCACAGACTCCAATAGCTGAGCTTATGAATAACGATAGACGTAATCGAACCATTTTCCTGCTAACTTGAATGGTTGCTTACTCCACCATCGTCATTTGCGTTGTGTTCTTCCTTATCCTATTTGTCGCGCAATGGTAAAGTTTCATTCTAGAGTGGCTAATTATTGACTTGATCCGATGTATTCTCCTTATTGCACCCGTCAAGGACGGATGAGACACATCCATTAATTGGTTAGTACATCCATGGGGTCATTCGTATTTGAGGTGTACCCGGGTTCCAAGCGCATTTTGTGGTTGATGCGGATCAGTGCTCGGGTGGCGAATCATTGCTGGTGTCTCCATTTCGATGGTTACGCTTGAATCAAAAGGTTACCAGCGCTTGGCCGCTTACAGTACGTATAGTGTAAATGGCATCCTGAACACAATGCTGCACGATTGCTTTTCGTTTAAAGACGTTAGGCTATGCACTTGAAGAGAACTTTCCTTGAAAATTCCGTGGCAATTGAACAATCCCGACAGCTAATGGAGTAGCGCTTTTCACGATGTTGATAGTTTATGTTTCGATTTGCAGATTAGTGATTAGAGTACGCGTAATATTTCCAGCTGTTCACCAGCCATACTGAATGTACCGAGGCTTAAGAAAACGCACCTACTAAGCGGATGGAAAGCGGAAGCGCACAGGCGCCTACCAGCAGTTGCATGGTGCATGGCTAACCTGTTGCATAGACGAAGTAAACTGTTAAACCCAACGGAAATGGTAAGTTAGTGTATAAGTATATTACATCGGAAAGGAATTGTTGCATGGCGACAATCGTCTCCTAAGCGCCAAGTGGATGCATTCGGGCACGTATAATGCGGGTCTATAGCGAATAGCTTATGGTCCCAGTAGAGTACACATAGGTAAATGGAAATTTGGTCATTTGCAAAACAATCCGAACACTAGTTGTGAAGTTTAATTTTTGACTGTGGTGGTGTTTGACAGTGATGTCACGTGTCAATATCAAAAGTTGCGCATCAATCGTTCTTTGAGTACGTGCACGTACCGCGGGCACCGGTAGACCGAACTGATGGGCGACACGGAGAGCCGAATGTGGACAATTCATCTCATTCGAATGCCGCGCAATCTCTCCATTAATTACGCAAAACAAGCTGTACAGGTAGGCGGCAATACCTAAGTGCACACTATTTTACTGTACCAGTTTTTTATTTATCCTTCTACCTAGCAGTTGCTTAACCATTGCTATATCGGGTTCTTTCAAATATGCATGCCCAAGGTTTATGGCTGTCGCAGCTAAATGTTAAAGTGCACGTCAACCATACGGATTGGGTAGGTATGCTTTTGCCTGCGAAAGCGCTTGTTAGTCTGACCACCAAACGAAACCCATACACTTTTGTCGTTCCATTGAGCATGAGGTCTAATGTGTCCCTATGCAGGTTGTGACTGCTACCATTAAGTATTGCATAAATGCATGTGCATATGTTTTATTCGAAATGCCATTGGACACGAATGACCCCAATGCATGTATACATGCATACCGCATGAATTCAACAAGGATACGCATACAGCTTTTGTACGGCCAACCCAGTGCAGGGAAAAGGTACTCGAGCAAACATGTAGCAACATTATCGGAATATGAAGCAGGTGAGTTTATGACACGCTCATGTGTCTTACAATGCTTGCAGAGCCAAGGCAAATTTTGATCGGTGCGCATTTCGTAAAATTACTATAAACGGCAGCTACCCAGGTGCAGAACAAGGCACTATGGGACGCCGAATATAAGCACCATGAGTACGCTCCCCCGAAAGTTACTGACCTTGGTCAATAAGGCGGCGTATGTGGTACGTTTGCTTGAGTGAGGAGTCGACTTGCATTTCAGAAGTAGATATTGCTTGAGCTCAATGGTGTCGCTGCACCTGATATAAGGGCTGACTAGGCGCCTACCTGCCGTTACCCACTACCGGATCTATACTGGCTCCAGGAGACAGTTGTTCGTTGCTGGTAGAAACGGGAAGCACTGTACCTGTGGCCGTGTTAGAGTCAAAGGTTGGTTCCATGCACTCTGTGTGGAGCGGACTACGGTCCAGCCACCGCCTTGTGTGCGCTTGAGTCCCAAGTACAGCGTGCTTATGTTTGCCCGTGAAGAAGGGTGGGCCGCCTCCGTTGAGGAAACGTGGCTCCCATCCACTTGCCTTCCGGTCTTATTCCTTCGGGTTTTCACGGGATTTGGGGTGTGGGGCTGATGCAGTGGGTGGTGCAGTGCAAGCCATCCATGCTCTTTCTGTAGTCGCATGCGTCTTGCGGCCGACCACATTGACAGGCAAATCCGAAACCTGATGCCGCAAACCATATATGTATAAGCTGGGCCTGTTGGTGAGGCTGATGTCGCAGCCACGATGATTCTGCACCGCAGTTGAGCTAAACCAACGTACACTTCAACTAGGTCATTTTAAGCTGGATCAATTTCATTCCACCAGTTGGTTTGTTCTACCTACCTGACTGCTCTTCTATTAACTGACCACGTTGCTTACGCTAATTGTTGTTATCTTCGTTAACTTTTTTGTGCTTGTAGCATTTTGAGTAAAGTGTGAACATTTTGTACTTATCGCGGATTCGTCGCTAACCAACTTACTTCGGCTGCTAATTTAGGGTAGAGGTAGGTCTGCTTAGCCATATTCTTAAACAGATATGTTTTATTTGATAATATCATTTGATGTGATTGGCTGCTGTTTGACAGCACCTGTGTGGCTGCGCTTGATGTGCATGTTGACTATGTACCTACCTGTCTGTTACCCAGCACCACTTCTATACTGGCTCCAGGAGACGGTTGGTTGTTGCTGGAGAGGACGGGGTGCACGGTCCTTGTGTTGGTGCTAGGCTCTAAGAGTGGTTCTATATACTCAGTGTGGAGCTGACTACGGTCCAGTCACCGCCTTGTGTGCGCTTGAATCCTAAATACGCGTGCTTGTGTTTGCTTGTGAAGGAGTGTAGGCCGACTCCGTTGATAAACGTGGCTCCCATCCACATGCCTCCCGGTCTGGTTCCTTTGGGTTTACACTGGACATGGGGTGTGGGCCTGAAGCAGTGGGTGGTGCAGCGAAAGCCACCCATGGTCCCTCTGAAGGCGCAGGCATCCTTTAACTGTCCCTATTGAGGTCGCAGGGACAGGCACATATGGATACGGATGCAGCCCAGGCTTGTTTCATGAAATCGACTTGGGCGCAGTGTTTACCTAATTATGCGTGGCACCACGTCCACCATCCGGTTCGGTGGATGAGCCGGGCTCATCCGTTATCTGCGAGCGATTTCGAACTGGTGAATGCAGTATCAGAGAGAACAACCTTTTTCAACCAGTAGTAATGCGTTACTATGCGGTTACAACAAGATACCATTGCGCGCTTTTCGTACAGTATGACTAAAGATTTTGGCGGTGTTTATACGTCATCGTGTGAAACGCAAAATAGACTTATAGGGAAAGTTAAGGGGATGAGATATATGCTTATTGTGAAAAGTACACACCCGCAATCTGAATGACAATAAATATTAAACCAGCTGCGAGTGATACGAAAGATTACAGTAGTTCCGCGTAATAAACCGTGCGGCTCCATAGGTTGCGTGTTACGCTTACTATTGATTTAAGGTCGCAAATGAGCAAGAACAAAATTCCAGCAAGCGAAATACCTAGTAACCTAGCGTACAACGCAGGGTACGGTTATATAATAGTTTGCACAACGTGCAAAGCCAAAGGGTGTATCGCCGTGTCAGTGAGCGTTCGCTTCTGCGGAGTGGTCAAATTGAACCTTTGACCTAACTAAGGCCCATCTGTCACGGGCCAGCCTGCTGCAAGACCAGTTAGTGAAACCGGATGCAGCTACTGGGAGAGAACCAGGTGAACGGATTCCAGCAAACTTCTAGCCGTGTCCTTCATTCCAGTGCCATAAAAGGTAGGGCACACAGAATTCATGCGAGGACATCTTCATCCAGAGACATGCCCCCTCTCCGGTTAAGAGCAAGAAAAGAAAAATGGCAGTGTCGGTTAATGGCATGTATTGAAAACGACGATTAGCGACAGGAAACGCGTACCCATAACGGAACAACATAATGTAGACGCCATGTAGGCAGTTCCGTTTGCAAAACCTTTTGCTTCTTTCAAATTTTTTAAAATGCTTTCGTTTTGAGGTTTTTAAACTTTTAGTACAGTTTGGGTTTTCTAAACGGTTGGATGTACAAACGTTCGTCGACATCCGTTTACCGAAGTACGATTGCTCTGCACTTTCGTCCCACATATCTCGTTGGCGGTGCACATGCTGGTACGACTTATCTGGATCGTGAAGGTCTGCGCACTTTTCATGGCATCAGTGCTTGCAGTTGCAGCGTTGGACCCACGTCACCTCCATGTACATGGTATTCCGTTGCTTTTTAACGCAAATGCGACACGCATTGCAATCACGCAATACCTACGCAGACACTGACCGCTTCTTCTATAAACGGTATACCGCGACGGTTGGAGTTCGCATTTGTCAGAACTTCGTCTTCCCTAACTGAGCACCCCTTATTACTGTATCTTCATCACTGGCTAGACATTGTTATCTTTGGACAGCCCTTCTGTCAAGCTCCGCTGTAAAGTTGACAACTCACGACGAACAGCGCTATCTTCTTCCGCTGCCTGTCTATCTATGGAAACATCCACAAACCTTCGCTTATTCCGACAGAGGGAAATAGTCTTCGCGCTCCGACCAATGGTCATTACTTGCCCAGGGGTGGGATTCTTAACCATTAATTCTAACCCAGGTCACTCACAAGGATGTCAGGCGATATGCTTCAGAGCTCGAACCTGTTTACGAAAGTTGGGAAAGCTTATCGCGTTTATCGCGATAGCTCCATTCTTCACAATACTTTCACTAATAGCTAGCTTCTCGACAGCCGTGCATTGTGGAACCGTACGTACCTCCTGGTACCTTTGGCCACCAGCCTGGGAAATCTCGGTGCTTGCGCAGGTGAAAACCAACGACTATCCTAGAGTAGGATTTTTGTGGATGGCCGATTAGCCAACATATCTCCAAATAAATAAATAAATATTTTATTCTCGACAAAGGGAGGCAGGCTTTTTAGGCATGATTAGCATATTGTAATATTTTGCATGATAGCATGATTGGCAGAACCGAGAGCGGGAGTAGTACGAACGTAGTTGGTAGTGGCGGCCCACATGGCCCGAAGATTGAATATAGTCTATCTTTATAGGATGCGAAATGTGGAGCTAAGCAATAGATCAGTAAGTTTGAGTATGTTGATGCGGAACTAGTCCGCTGATGTTGTGTAAGCAGTGCGCGTCAGATGCATGCAGCTTGAGGAAATTGCTGCAAGATTAACTTAAGAATAATGGCATGTCACCGTTCAAATGCGTAGGCGTAGTCGTACGAGAGCAAATATATTCACAGCGCTAGTAAAATGTGGTATCATTTAACTTGCCAATGCGTGGTTAGTGGAGTGACGTTAACGCGTAATGAGTCACATCCACCCCGTCGCAGTGTTGTTAAGCGGGCTTGTTTGGATTATTATGGGAAAAACGCTTGTCCAGCAGAACCCAGCACGTCCTGGAACACCCCCGACCGGTGACATGACCTTGACAAGGTCGCCTCGGACCGGTTATCCTCGCGAATATGCGCAATCATGTTTTGCCAAAAGCTTTTTAATGGTCTTGTAGTTGGCTCCTTCGGCGTCGACGGCAAGCCATTAGAGCCGCTGAAGTTGGACGACTCAAGAGACACATATTGATTTGACGTAGGTTCCAGGTTCCATTTTGTGCCAGCGTTGCAAAGTATAAAATAGTTCATTGGTCTTTGTTGGTTCCGTGGTCAGGTAAGCGTCGCACGCATTTCATAAAAGATGTTCCGTGCAGATAAGTTATCCTTTAGCACAAAGGAGAAAATTAAATCGGGCAAAGCAAACGACCAGGGAAATCGACCAGGACTAAGTTAAGGTATAAATACCAAAGCATTGGTAACGTTGTGCTGGTTGAAAGCAGTGGAATGGTCGTATATGTTGTACATCAGATCCGTTGTTTTACATGCAAGTACTAGACCTGATACTTGTTGAAGGTAAGAGACAAATACTGTACGAATTGGCTTAGCATACTCAACAGTTAGCCTGTGTGGAAACCTGGGGTATAAGGTGTTGTCAACCGAAGAATAAGTTGAGATAAATCAGAAGCACATAGTAAGTCGTGAAATCCGCGATTATAAGTTAGGTTGAGCAATCAGTCGACAGTAGTGCTTTTCGTTCGAACATGTATGAGAGCCGGTGTTGTTACGCCGGGTTAGATACCCAAGTAAATAATAAACTAACCTGTTCAGTAATCTGGCGCTAGAGAAACAGCTATGCACTGGTGTGTGTCGGAGTTTCAAAGAAGTTGTGACGAGATAAGAGAAAATATATACTACGGCTGTAGCAAAAATGCGTTTGTCAAACCAGCGATGGAAGGGACTGAGAATAGCAGAAAAAGGTAGAAACTTCTAAAGTACAGCATGCAAGTCAACTAGACGGCAGGAAACAGCGACACTGGGAGCCTCATTAGTTGGGAGGAAAAATCTGCCCGCAGTCTTATGACGAAACACGGACTGATAGGACTTTAACGTAAAAGGGTAGAAGAGAAAGGATTACATGATAAAGCGTTAGTGAGAAAACGATTGCAAAGCCACATCTGAAACAGAGCAGTGATATCGTCATAGAGTGTGGCGCAGCGCTAAAAGATGCGCTTAAATACGCAGGGCCCATGAGAGTTTCGTAAAAGAATACACCGTTGTCCGGTATCCTGGAAGGTTGCGCCGCGCAGGAACACCAAGTACTATTTCGCGAAAACAGGGAGGACAGAGGTTGCGACACTTCAAGGCTTCGATTCTATTCAAACGCAATACCAATACGAGCAGAAACAAGCAACACAAACTT
>CALYDF020009086.1:0-11070 GCA_944474145.2 Dicrocoelium dendriticum
ACGTGTATCAGGCGCTGGAACGAAAAGAATAAGCCGGAAGTACGTTTTATGCACGTAACTTGAGAACCATTGTGTGCGGCATAGTTTGTTAATTTTGGTCACGTCTGCTTAACATCAATACATAGAGGGATGAAACAGAATTGGTGGTTGTGTAAGTGGATGCGTGGTGCACACGTATGTCACTGGTGCGTGCAAGTAACACGAAATGACTAAACATCTAAGGGGAATACACAACATCACCCCGCCTAGTCACTTGGAACATTCTATCCATATCGATTGGGTGAATTGTTTTCCAGTCTGTCCTACCTAGCGTCGTTCCATTTTAAGTTTCGCCAAGGTAAAGTCTTTTGATTCCATCCGCTCGGTTGCTACTTGTAAATAGACTCCTCGCGTTGACCGTGCGACCAACGTCCAATCGCTGAGAGCCAGGCCACCAACGTGTGTTGCCTTAACGGTTCCGATAACACGGGCTACCATTTTTACCCTTGTTTTCTTTGATGCATGCGAATACCTCCGGTTGGAGCTGGATTGCAGACTTCTGATAAGCGTCTTGATATCCCTATTGACATTTTATCTAGTCGTTGTTGCTATTTACCTTAGTAGAGTCCGGCATTTTCCATTTCTTCGGTTGTAGTAGGTTCCGGCAAGGCCATTGAGAGAATACGGCACACTGGCGAGCCACAACGGAGGGAATCGGCCGTTTGATGCTTAACTATAAGGTTGGTCAGATTAACTGGTCGGAACAAATAAGTAAAATTCAATCAGTGAGCAGTCTATGTTTCGTTTTATAACCAAAGCTGTACCAAAGCATGTACGTTTTCCCGTGAATATTAACTATATTTTCAGGCTCACCTATATTCGAAATACTCTTTGGGGAAACACGTGAATACAATAGATAGACTCTGAACGAAATTCTTACAATATCCATTAATAATAATTTATATATTCGAATAAACTAAACCATTTGTGTAGCAACATTACAATTTTGATAAAACTAAGTAAGAGCAGAGGAGTTAAGCGAAATGAAGGGTGATATCCAACACTTGAATTAAAATTGAATATAATCCGCCCACCGAGTTTTAAAGAACCAACCTGGTCTCTCTTCCAATTTGCATATTGTTTTAATACCACAAGAACGACGCAAATATTTGCGGTGGTTTTATTTGTGCCCGCATCAAGGGCAACCGTACCATGTGTTGGAAACTAAATAAAAATCCGGATGGCAACTGTTTCTCCTTAGAATTTATGTTTATGAGAATAATGGTATAATACTCCGATCAAACCCTTTGCTCGAGAATTAGACGCACCCACATTCCTATAATTTAATGCGTGGCTACTTTACAAATCGCACAAAGTTCACGTATGCTAATGAAAAATGTCGTCTACCAGCCGAATCCACTTTTATGTTTACAAAGCGCTACTTTACATAATTTCTATTATTAACCAAGTTTTAATATAGGCACATGCAATCTCAATATTTTGGACATGCATACGCTGATAATCCGGTCCTAGGGAACGCCGTCAAACGAGTTAAGTAATCTTTGCAACACCGTTAACTCCAGAACTGTTACTAGGTCAAGTTGTCGAAAGGTCTCAAATAAAATTTCTGTGTTGCATTGTGAGATTCATTTATTCTATGACACTAGGGACTGCGCACACTTTTAAGCGATTCCCAGCACACGGCCGAAAACGAATAACGCATCCCTCTCTGAAATTCCTTAAAGGGCCTTGGGCTTTTCTTGTTATACGAAGTATCAAGCTTTGCAATATTTCTTGAAAATTCCGAAAGCTGGAACTCCCTTGCACTAGCTGGTGCAAAACCTTCTCCTCCAGCCCAGTGCTTTATGTATAAAGTTTGTAAATGCATGCATACTTCTCCATTAACTATGCTCTATCCCTGATATTGTCTTCAAACATTTTTCAAATGCTTTGTACTTTTAAGCTTCGACACAATATGTATTTCTAGAAGAAATCTCCCGGCTGGATCTGAGCACAATGTGACTAGACGGGCTATTGGGCGCGAAGTAAAGCGCAACCTACTTGCTGGCTAGGAAGCCTCGTGGACCAGTCGAGCTCAAAAAATGGCGAAGGCGAGAGCGGTAGGCAATCACTACAAGCTACTTAAGCTGGTCCGCACCACTGGGCCCAGGAAATCAGGCGACAGTGAGACAATCCGAGACAGCGCTGGTGCACTGATACACGATAAGGAGCGCCGAATGGCTCGTTGGGCAGAACACTTTAAAGAGTAATTCACCTGGCACCCTATTCCTGGACTTCTCCCTACTCAGGTGATGCAGGACGAGCCATGGACGGTTAGTTTAGATCCTCCGTCGTAGGCTGAGGTCGAAAACGGGATCACAGCCCTCAGTTGCTTCCGTGCCGCTGACACGGATTCCCTCCCACCTGCACTATTTAAGGATGGAGGTGAGTTTCTCTGCGAAGCACTGCCTCCCTTTTCGAACGGATCTGGAAGGAAGAGAGTTTCCTGGCTAATTGGAGCTGATCAATTAGAAATATAAAAAGGCAGTCGCACAGATTGTTCTAACCACAGAAGTGTTATCCTAATGTCAGTTGTGCCAAAAATACTGACCTTCAATCTTTTTCCTCCCCTGACTGTGGAACGGGAAACTCGGATTAGGGAAGAGCAGGTCGGTTTCCGCCAATGGAGTGGCTGTATAGACCATATATTCACTTCGCGGCAGGTACAAGAGCAGCGCCGAGCCTACTGCAGACCGATAATAGCTGTGTTTCTCGATTTCAAGAGTGCGTTCGATTCAGTCGATCGATCATTCTGTTCGAAATACTTGCGCGGAAAAGAGTTCTCACAAAATATGCGAATATTCCACGAAAACTACAGGCCGCGTCAGGGTCTATGGTGGCGTATCGGATGGGTTTCAGACCACAAGTGGCGTTCGTCAGGTTTGTCGTATTTCCCTATTTTTGCTCAATTTCGTCTTGGTATCTATCAGGTAGTGTTCCATTGCGGAATCGCAAGATGTAGGCAATGAAGTGCTAGCTGGTGTAAGACTAGTTTATCTTGATTATGCGGACGATATCATCTTGCTTTTCGACGATATTGCGGCAGCACTATCAACCCAGAATTGTCCGTCTGGAGTGGTCTATTTATTTGGTATGCACTTCGCACCTTCAAAGAGCAAAGTGTTGCTGCACGACCACCAGCCACTTTATGACCCCTTGACCCTTGCTAACGCGGAACTCAAGGTGATTGATCAATTCACTTTACCTTGGCCGCTGCATCAGCAACCATGGGCGCATAGCAACTGACATCAGGTCACGAATTGCAAAGGTCAGGGCTGCCTTCTTTAACCTGCAGCATGTATGGCGACAGAAGGGAGTTCCCCCTCGTCTCCAAGGCCGTGTATACAAGGCCACAATGAGGACCGTTCTGCTCTATGGTAGTAAGACCTGGCCCCTTCGGTCTGAAGATCTGAGGCGCCTTCAAGACTTTGATCATCCTTGTCTGCGAAGCATTGCTGGTGTCGGATGGCACCAGCGTGTCCGCAACGAAGACGTGCGTTAGGCGAGTACTAGGTGGTGACGATCATGCTATCTCCCTAGAACAATATATAGGACTGAATAAGTTGATTTGGCTTGGGTTTATACTACGTCTTCCTGGTCACCGCTTACCTAGGACGGCTTTGTTTAGTTTGCAAGGTGTAGGGTGGCGCAAGGCTTGAGGTGGACAGAAGTTGACTTGGCAACAGGAAATGCAGGTATTGACGACCAAACTGAGTGCCGTTGGTCCATCTCACCTTCCGGACTGGAGCCCACGTGACTCGCCTTGTGCTTGCATGGAGACTTTACAGGACACGGCTCGCAGTAGACACCAGTGGCGCGTCTGCTGCCGTCTCCTAATCGGATTGTCTCTTTAAAGTGTGTTTGGTGCTGAGTTATCTGCAGGGTAAGGGCTGATTATGATGCGGGGCAGTGAAAGCCGCAAGTAAACAGTCTGGCTGATGCCGACTTTTCTTTGCATTATAGCCGGCTTTTTGTGACGGTATGTTGTCTACACAAGGTGTACGCGCCTTGACTCTGCAGGTTTGCTTTCGGCATTAAGGTTTTCAGGAAAGATCTCTTCTCTCCCTCTTATTATCCGTTAGTTCATAGGTTATCAACCTTGTATGACAGCGAAGCATCAGTTCAGATGACTGATGTACTGCTGTTGTGGATTTTGTTTGCTTGTTGCATTCGATTTGCTAACCGCCTGCTGGCGTGCTGAGTTTCATTATTTCAGGCGGTTGGTTTGCTAATTTGTTTTAGTGGTATTTTTTTGCCACATTTTAATATCTGTTTGAATAAACAATTAAACTGCACCTTTCAATTAAACTAAAGGTGGTTAACTTCGCAAATCGTTTTCTTCTTAATTATGTGACTCTATTCATTTTGCTGCCATCCTGTACCTATCACGTCTATTTTGATAATCCATTTATTTCATGTGATAGTTTCGCGGCAAATGCGTACGGTGTATTCGAGATATATTACTTTTATCCTTATTTCAAGTTGTTGGCTGTTGCTTGGCATCCCCTGTTTAGTTGCGCTTGATGTGCATGTTGAGAAGGTGCCTACCTGTCTATTACCCACTACCTCGTCCATAATGGCTCCAGGATACAGTTAGTCTATGCTAAGGGGACGGGGTGCACGGTCCTCGTGTCCGTGCTAGGCACGAAGATTAGTTCCATGCACACAGTGTGGAGCGGGCCATGGCTCAGCCACCGACTTGTGTGCAGTTGATTCCCCAAATACAACGTTCTTGTGTTTGCATGTACTGGGGTGTGGGCCGGCTCCGTCGATGAAACGTGGCTGCCATCCACATGCCTCCCGGTTTTATTCCTTTGGGTTTACACTGGATATAGGTTGTGTGGATGGTGCAGCGCAAGCCATCCGTGGTCCCTCTGTAGGCGCAGGCGTCCTGCGGCAGTCCCCGTGGAGGCCACAGTGACAGTCCAATCCGGAACTGGATGCTGTCAACCAGTGATTAATCAGAGTAAACCAGAATTCTGTGTGAAAAATCATCTGTTCGCAAGCCTAATGCTCCCATGGAGGCGGGGGTGGCACAACTGGCCTCCGCAGTGTACCTAACGTTCCCTGTTATGTTCTCGCTGTAGTTATACATTTTCCAATTATTTTATTAACGACTACGAGACAATAATTAAAGACTAACCACTTTTCGTCTCATTGTATTATTTAAACCCTTAAAGGTAACCAAATATTATAAACTCGTAAACTCTTAATGCCATGTACCGAGAGGTATCTCAAGATGTCTTTTTATGCTAGTTACAGTTCCGAGATTCTAACCCAAATAATACGTAGGGTCGAATCGGTTCGCTTAGTCAAGTATTTTTGGGGCCACGATATCAATCAATGCGATACATATTACGACTAAAGTTATACATTAATCATTAGAATGGGCAAGATTAAAAGCTGTATTTCGTCGACAAAATTGACAAGAACCCTAGATATGAATATAAAGCAGGCTTTTCCAGATCGATAAACCACATTAGTAACTTTGGATATATTTCATACAAATATCCGCTCGCACTTGTTGATTTTGCTGCGTGACAACATTTATTTCACTATTTCCTACATGTCAATAGTTACAAAAGCTTACGCAACAGCATTTTTCTGCCGATGATAAGGTGTTTGTAAATTTATTGGTCGTAGACAATTTTGTTTCAGCGTAGAATAACGCCGTGCCTCCAGTTAGCAGGAACGGTACTGCTTCACATGGATACATTGCAAGTGTTCAGAAGTATAAGTCGCATATCCGGATAGCCTGGCATCCAAAGCCCATGGAGGAAACCAAAAGGCCTAGAGCAGAAGTATTACATGGGTGAGCTGATCATACTTTCGATAGTGCGCACCTCGAAGATTGTGCTACATATTTCATTGCATATGATTAAATGTATGGGAATTGGCGGAATCACAATACAATTATCAAGGAGTCGCAGAAATATAACTACTGGTTCTCTCATAGACATATTAAGGCAATTTTCCCTAATCTTCCTGCAGCAAAAATAAGTTGAGGAAAGGGACAGCATGGGTATTACTGCGTTTCAGTAAATTAGTAGGTTATTTACACTAATTTTCGCTTTTAGGCACAATTCGCTTTCGTACGTTTTTTGTCCACTGCTGATTGTTTGTTGTATTTAATTTCTTATGACACTCGTAAAGCAAAACAGCAATATAAATTACCAGCGAGAGTCTGTCCAAACGATCTATTGGAGGAGTCTGATGAAGCTAGTCCATTTACTGAGCTTGACTGGCCAATGAAAATACACTTGTCTCTCAACGCTTGCCCCTCGATTTGGGTTGCTCAATAAGAGTTTCATTCCATTGATCCACTGTTTTGCATGTGTTGTAAGGAACCTCACAAATGCGCATGAGATTCTAGTTGTAACAATGCATCAAGCACATTACCTTATCGAGTGGGTGAATAGACGCCCTTAGTTCTATCACACTCCATTGCAGAGTCAATGCGGGTCATTTGTTTTGGAGATAATATCTAAGGGCGCCAGCCCAGATGTGGGAAATGGAAGTCACCACCTACTGTTTTAGGATTGGGAGATGTTCTGGAACACTAGTGAAGCATCTAGCAATCCACTTTGCGTTTATGAGTGGACTCAGTCCATGGGATGTATACATCACGAATATCCAGCAATATCAAATTTTCATGAGTTCAAAGTTTGTAGAATGCAAACCCACATGGATAGAGATGAGGGCTGTCTATGCCTGGAATTTTGCACAGCATTTGCAGTATTTTATATATAAAAAGGTAACGCAATTAAACAGTGCCATGTTTCAGTCGTAAACCATGCCAATTTCCCAGCTAAAAAGAAGTAATGGCTTAATTGGTGCAACTTAACGTCGATAAACCACTCGTTGCTGGAAACCACACTATTGAGCTCATGCTGATTTGTGTGATTTCGTACTGCTTCTTGAGGGGAATTAGATTTATCGCTGTCATGCGTCTCTTCCCTCACCTATCAAGCTTATTCCGTATAAGGTTGATCGTTAGATAGCTCTGAAATTATCGGTTTGGTATAAATTATTAGCGGCAATAAGTGCTGATTTGTGGCGAATGATAACGACGGCATTGCGGGAAACCGCGCGGTAAGATGCGATGGGTTGGTGATATCAGACTGAATGGTGACATGTAAGACTTGTAGTCAATAGCACCTTTTTTGGCAAGAAATAACCTTATGATTGCTACTAGTAATTATAGAAATAATTGTCACAGTCAGTAGATTGAAAACATCTTATATAAGGTAATTGTTGATAAAATTGGTGCAAAAATTTGTAACTCGCAATATTCCAATAGTATGGGATGGATATTGGCAAAAACGAGTTATGAGACTCAAAGCATTTCGGGAGACTTAGCACACAGGATAAAGGACGAGATGTCGTTGGTGTGTGACTCGTGTATACTGATATAGGTTAGCTATTTCAACCTGATCCTGCTCGCGGGTTTGCGTCTGTATAGACGTAAGCTATCACTAAATGCTGAATTCCTTTTCCGATTCTCGTCACATATTATTTTGCCTACGCTGATTCGAACCAGTTCGACGAGAGCTACTCAGTGTCCATCACATGTTGGGTTTAACTTGTTAGATCAGATTGTCACTCCAGGTCAGAACCTTCACACAATTTCGTCAGGATCAACCTGTGTAAACTGTCATTTCTGTATACATATCAAACGTTCACAATTATTTTATTACTAAGGAACATTTCTTCTCATTTTTCCCCAACAGACCCCTTAACACAAGGAGATGATATTCTCTTCCGCTTTCCAACCGTTTCTGCGACTGATAGCTGTGCGCCTACATGCACGTCTGCCTTTACCGTGAAACCCCTCAACAAAATTAAGTCATTGATACGTGAACGAGCGGCTTTGACGCAGCTGCAGCGATAGACTTTGTATTTTCCAGACAATATCTGACGCATTCAATCCGTCGGTCTTCAGTCATTTCAGCTCGTGGACCTTTCCGACGGGTTGTGTTTGAAGTGTAAGTCTAGATCCCAGAAGCTTCAATGTGCGTCCGGGAGTTACATTAGCACAGCGACTACTCGGTTACATCTGTTACACCAAACTGATTTTTCGATAAACATTCCACGCAATATGCGCCACTGAGAGACACGTCTAAATCATTACAATCAAAAATTAACTGTGGAGGCTGTTTTAAGAATGTATATATTGTACCTTGCAATAATATTTAGGCCGGGGGTGGATATTGGGGAATCGATTTGCACGTCTTAAATCGCATTGGGGAAATAAAAACAGAATAACTATCAGGATTTTATTAGTTAAGTCATTCCATATATTTCCGTACGTTAGCTAGTTTATATTGCTCGATGCTAAGTGCTGGATATTCTTGATCAGTAGACAGCAGTTACGGTTAGCGTGGAGAAGTTGCATCTTTGGTTTTCTTGGCAGATACGTTTGCTGCTTGGTTGCCCGGCCTGCGAAGATAGGCGCAGCGAAAATTTTGGAACTTGGTACGCTTGCTTTAAAGGTGTGATCAATGTGTTGCCGTTTGATTCATATTTTTCGAATGTGAAGAAGCTGGTTAGCTTCTGCAATTGTGACGATAGACTTAGTGTAGTCTATAATGAGCCGGGTACCTTTGCTTCATTTATACTTTTTCCTTCTGCGCAGGTATGGAAGTGCGTTCGCCTACACGAAAACCATTTGAGCATCAATAGTATGCGAGACCTATCACTCTCATATTAGTTGTCCGTGTCCAGCATATCAGAGATGGAGTGCTGCGCCAGAATTGTGGTCTTATAAGCCGCAGTACGGTCAAGTAGATCTGTAGTCGATGCAGTATCAGCTTTAGCTCATATGCTCTTTGTGGTGCAGTTGCTAGTAGTTAGTAAGTCCTTCCCAAAAAGGCATATTGATCTTTAACTGGCGTTATATAAGGACCGGTAAATTTTGAAATCCGCGACAAAGTACGTATGCTTAGTTCTGCTTTAGCCTCACTAGCTAGAAGAAACGTTGTTTGTAACGGCGTTTAATCAGGTGTAATTATGAGCCGTCTACATAGGCCTGAGCAATAAGTTCATAAGTATTATTTTAGTACACATCGAAAAGCTCTCAGCTTTAACAGCATAAAGGAAGCGTGACATGACTCAGTCATTCTAAAATGTTTGCGACTTCCTCAGTCAGAGTTCATTTTGTACAAATTTACTAGTTTACGCTTGATTCTGTTCAGAACAGGTGAGCATAGCCTGTGACAATTATTTCTGCGTTAGCAGCACATCGTGGGAGAGAGATGTGAACCATTAGCTAGCGGCGTTCCTGTTTTTGCGCTTGTCATATGTTTGAAATTAGATAGTCCGTCGCAACGAAACTGGGCATTAAACTGTTTCGATGGTTTGCGTACCTCCTTGACTCACTGAGCTATACCGGGTGTTGCCCCTGCTCCATTTAAGAGCTTCTGCTAACTGGCTGGTCAACGGTTAGTGGTCAGACAAACTCAGTCTCCTGGTCCTCCAAGGTAGGGGTTTGAAATGGGATGGCTTCCATTTCTTTAAAACTAAAGCTTTGCCAACTCCCCGCTGTTTTACAGACAGACATTTGAGCCAAAGACTTTGGTTGAAAACCCCAATCGTCCTACTTTCTAGGTCTCGGCGCCTTGGCAGTATCTCAACCCAGATACGACCATGATAATTTTCTCAAACGTTAACTATATCCTACATCGGCTGTCGAGCAGATTATTAAGGGTCGATTTATCTGCGGCACACAGCATGGCGGATAAGCAAAACATGTTACTACTGGCGCCTCCCTTCATTTTTTACCTATTTCTCTCACTCTCATCCAGACCCCCATTACTAACTTAATTTCTATACTTCCCAGCCTAACTGACAGCAACTGAAGTGCAACGGGAGTCACAGTATCGGCTTCCACCTTCTCGCAACACTCGATGGCAATCTATCGGCAACCGTCCCTTATAAGTCCACGTTGTCCCGTTTCCTTTGCGGCGTACAACGTTTGCACATTAGGACAGATCGCTAGAATGCCGTCGTACACACTTGGGATACACTGGGTATGGGGTCGTTGAAGTAACTGTACCCGTCTTGTTTGCCCGCTATTGGTTGCAAGTGTCCCGAGCCGCTGATGCACACTCACGGGTTATGCTGGGGTTGGTATCACAGTAAACTGCAAGGCTGAGCCATTGTTGGTAAATGGAATTCAAGTGAACAGCGGTTTGTGTGCCCCCGCTTTGATGATCTCAACTAAGCTTGATTCATGAAGGAGTACAAAACACTGCTTGTTTGCGATTTCCGCTTATGCTCCCACCGCTAGCAGCTCTTAGGCTGCCGATCACATATTCCATCACGAACGGACCGTGCTACTAAGCAGTGCCACTAGTTCAGGAATTTTAATCTTTGCAGGGGATATGAACGCATAAGTAAGGCATTTGAGCTCTTCAGAAGCTCAGCTGTGTGGTAATTATAACATTTTGATGTACTCATGAGTAGGGGATTTTGCTGTAATTAAGGGAGGTTCATCGCAGCCAGTTTGCAAATCAGATAGTCGTCCACATGTCCGGAAAAGCACCAGACTGCAGTTTCAGCTTATTGGGCATAAAAATATATCCGCCCTGACAGTTTCTAAATGCTATGTCGTACATAGCTACTGTTAGTGGACGTCGTGTCTTACACGGCCAAACCTGTCCGCTGCAAAGTTCATAACTTGCATGGCAGTGGAGGATAAAACGCGCTATATCGCAGTTAGCTTGTAAATCACGACGGTCCGAAGCTGCCCCCTGTAGCCCGATGGCATAAGCTGCTGACTGGCGGTTCAAGCCGCAGGTGGTCATGGGTTCGAATCCTGATAGATCCGATGGACGCGCACTACTGACGATGCCCAATGGGCTGAAACGGCAGTCTAGTGCTTTTCCGGGCATGCGGGCGACTGTCTGATTCGGAAATTGGCTGCGATGATCCCCTTAATTATAACATTAACTCCTACCGAACGGACAAGGGCTAGGCTCTGGAGCAAATCTGTGCGGAACCCCCCTTGTTTCTGATTAGCAACAATTATAG
>CALYDF020009087.1:0-11059 GCA_944474145.2 Dicrocoelium dendriticum
CAAAGAGGATAATCACCATCCTATTGGCTGCCGCAATTTTTACAACAAATTTTTTAAATCACACCTGATGTTTCTTCTTAACCCAGCTGGTCCTTTACCATAAAATGTTTACTCCGAACGGTTTCGGTTGCTTCATGTGCAACGTTGATTCCGGGAGGCATTAAAAGTCTCGTTGTCATTACAGAAATCCCATGGATATAAGGTAGGACGATGGTTTTCCTTTCCATGGCGCTGGTGGAAGTGGGTTGTGGTTGGTTCTTCGACATCCGGCAGCAGAGAACAAGACTGTTAAGGTACGAATTCCGCTGATTCATGTTAACTAGGCGGTCTTCCTCCGCTTTCCTCAGTTGCCGCGTGCTAAGGTGTGTTTGGGCCCGCTTGAAAAGTGTCCTGATGCAAGTGCGTTTGTAAATGGCCCGGTGGTTAGTGCAATAGATTAAGATCTGATCAGTGTGAGTCGCTTTACCATAGATTGTTGTTTCCAAGGACCCGCAAGCATGTTTTTCATGAGCACGTCCAAGAATGGCAACCGGTCATTGTTCTCCTCCTCTTCGTTGAAACAAATGCCGGGGGACATTTTATGGATGATAATAATATAACAATAATACTAAGCTTTAACAATAATAATAATTTAATGATAATATTTTCACCGGCATCCATTTCACCGAAGAGGAGGAGAACAATGACCGGTTGCCATTCTTGGACGTGCTCATGAAAAAACATGCTTCCGGGTCCTTGGAAACAACAATTATTGGTAAAGCGACTCACACTGATCAGATCTCAAACTATTGCACTAACCACCGGGCCATTTACAAACACAGTTGCATCAGGACACTTTTCAAACGGGCCCAAACACACCTTAGCACGCGGCAACTGAGGAAAGCGGAGGAAGACCACCTAGTTAACATGTTTCAGCGGAATTCGTACCTTAACAGTTTTGCTCTCTGCTGCCTGATGTCGAAGAATCAACCACAACCCTCTTCCACCAGCGCAATGGAAAGGAAAACCATCGTCCTACCTTATATCCATGGGATTTCTGTAATTGCAGCGAGGCTTTTAATGCCTCACGGGATCAACGTTGCACATGAAGCAACGGAAACCGTTCGGAGTAAACTTTTTAGGGTAAAGGACCAGCTGAGTAAAGAAGAAACATCAGGTGTGATTTACAAAATTTGCTACAAAAATTGCGACAAGTACTACGTGGGTCAGACAGGGAGGAAACTTTGTACAAGACTGCATGAACACAGTCTGGCCATCCGCCGTCATGATGAAAAGTCACTAATGTCAGTACATATAGAAGCCGAAGGCCATCAGTTCGACCTGGGAAACGTCAGGAGCGAAGAACCGCAGAGCGCGTGAGTTCATCGATGCCTGGCACTCGGGCCGGAACTCAGTCAGCTAGCACCTAGAAATAGAGGATGCCTACGAAGCTCTGCAGGTACCGACAACAATCAATACTAGATGGACAGGGCGAAGGTGCGGCCACTTGACCGACCCACGTGAGCGAATCGGACTGAAATTTAAAGCAGAAGACGATCAATATTCACTCGGATCTGGAAGTGGCTTACGAGGTTCTGCTAATGAGAGCCGAATAGTCGTACTGAGGATGTTGCTTAGCTTAGCAATGAGACGTCTCAACCAAACTGCGTAGCTCGGAGAACACATCAACCCTCTCAGGCATTGTGCTCATTTCGCTAGTTCTAATAGTCCATAGACGAGCATCGATAAATTCAGATTAGTGATCCGTGTTTAATTTCGAGTAAAACACTTAGGCTTAACATGTGTGCAGGATGGTGAGTGAAATTGTTAAAAAGAAAAGGAAGACTAATGATAAATATCGAACCCATAAACTGTGGACTTGACGAGAAAAGTCTTACCAGTCTAAATCGTTCACCTATGGATTTATGCAACTTGAAATATCACCGGCTTTGATTTCCCCCAAAAGCTGGTGTGGGTTTATGCGGGTTTGTTTTTAACTTGGCGTGTGGTTCATGTGTGTTACTGAAGGGTATGACGCGACCAGCGCATTTGTGAAACGATCTTTGAATATAGTTAATGTAATGGCTGAAATAACAGGTTCTGCTAGTGAATTCCACAGTTGACACACAGGCTTCGGAAGAAATGCAGTCTACATTCTAACCGACTGTATTTTGCTGTCGGTCTGAAACGGTGGTCTCTCGGCCTGTTGCTATGGCTGGAGTTTAACAACTGATAGCACTAGTGATTAGGGTTGTTTAAAATCAGAGAAAATAAGAAAGATCATCACGCAAACACCGATAGCTCCACTGAAGACTCCCAAATGTCCAGGCCATCTGCATAAGTAAAATGGTATAGTCCTTTAACATTTATGGCGGACCGAAGTTGTGGAATTTCCAAGATAGTGAGATCCCACTTCCGCCAAGCCTACCATGCTTGATTCGCATATTCCATGTATGGACCTATATATGCAGAAAGCAGCTGTGGAAAATATATGGGCCGAAGTGACCGAACGCTCTCTTTAAAAGTCCCAAATATTCCATGCACATTTTTGTTGCTAGTGCAGCTTGCTCAAATCAACCAAGGTCTTCCTGGATCAGAACAACGAGATCATTGTTCTGAGAACAGTGCTGGAGGTCCTGGTCGCCCAACTTAGAGGTACTAACCATTTGGTGTCGTATACAGAGTCTTCGACATCTAGTCACGTGGAACTGAAGAGGATTGTGGACTGGCCATACGTGAATCTTAGTGAGGTTCTTTTTGAAGCTGTTGGAGTTTTGATCGGCCGCCCAACTTTGATGTCGTCGACGTGAAGCAAAAAGTGTGGTGCTTAAGATAATTAAATTGCTAGTGAAAATTAGGCACATAAGAGGTCTAAATACTGAACTTGTTGCACTGTATTCCACTTGTATGCGATTTGATCCTGATTCGCTTTCTTTCGCTTCCAGATAAATGTGCTGGTCCATGCTGGGAGAGATTACTAATGTAGTCTCCCTAATGCTTAGTTAGAAGGATGCAATGGTCCAAAATGTCGAATGCATTAGAAAAATCAAGCTAGACAACACTACACCATACCTCAACATCCATTGTTTCGGTTCCACTGTGTTGTGCTAACAGTAGATTTGTAGTGCCCGTCGCAACGAGACTGGACCTTAACGTGGTGCGACGGTTTGCGTACCTCATTGACCCATTGAGCTATACTGGGTGATGACTCCGTGCACCTTGAGAGCTACTCCTACCAGGTTGGTCAATGGTTAGAGGTCAGACAAACTCAATCTCCAGGTCCTTCAGGCTGGGGTTTCAAATGGGAAGGCGTCCATTTCTGTAAAACTATATCATTGACACCTCCCTGCTGCCATGCGGACAGGCTTTGAGCCAAACGCTTTGGATGAGGACCCTAATCGTCCTCCAGTCTAGGTCTGGGCGCCCTGGCAGTATCTCAGCCCACATACAACCATGACATTTTCAAACATAAACTTCATCCTGCATCGGCCGTCGCACAGATTATCAAGGGTCGCCTTATCTGCTGCATACAGCAGGGCGGATAAGCGAAAACATGCTACTGCTGGCATTTCCTTTCTTTTTCACCTCTTTCTCTTACTCCTATCCCGGCCCCTATTGCCAACCTTCCTTCTATAATTCCCAGCTTAATTGACAGCAACCGAAGTGACACTGGAGTAGAACCATCTGCAGCCACCATCCCGCCGCACCTATCGGACTCCTATCAGCAAAAGTCCCTTATAAAGCCACGCTATCCCGTTTCCATGGCGACATTCAACGTTCGCACTCTAAGAAAATAAGTCAACAGGCTGCACTCGCACGCATCTTGGACACAATGGGTATTGATGTGTGTTGTGTGTCAGAAGCTAGGATCAATGACCCTAACGGGATTATTGAATTAACTGCACCCGGCTTATCCTCTCGTTATTGGTTGCACGCATCCGGAGACGCCGATGCAGCACTCACGGGTCAAGTTGGTGTAGGTATCATTCTAAGTTCCAAGACTGAGCCATTGTTGGTTGATTGGATTCCGGTGAACAGCCGTTTATGTGCAGCCCGTTTGACGACATCAGCTAAGGTTGATTTACGAAGTAGTATAAACGCTGTTTGTTTGTGATTTCCGCTTATGCTCCCACCGACTGTAGTTCAAGTGCTGTCAAGGACACATTCTATCACGAACTGAACGCGCTACTACGCAGTGCTACTAGTGCAGATATTATAGTACTTGCAGAGAATATGAACGCACAGGTAGGACGTCTGAGCTCTTCAGAAGCTCAGCTGGATGGTAATTGTGGGCTTAACTCCGAACGGACTGACAACCGTGTGCGTCTAATGCAACTGTGTGCGGAGCACCAGTTGTTTCTTAGTAGCACTGCTTTTAGACAAAGTGGGCGCCGAAGTGCCACTTGGCGTCCTCCTGTAGCTGACCAGCGATGGACCCAAATTGACCACATAGCCATAAGTTACAGGTGGTGCGGTTCCATCCTGGATTGCCGCTCGTACTGCAGTACCTGCGTCGACTCTGATCATGCCTTGGTACGCTGTCGTTTCTCCATGAACTTTACCGGGAGGCGCGCCAAGTGTCCCCTACGATTGGCAACGGAGAAATTGTCTCAGTCCTCGATCAGGCAAGCCTACCAAGAAGCACTGTATACCGCGTCAGTAACACAATCAGAGACAGCGCGGGTGCGCCGATACACAATAAGGAACGCCGTATGGATCGTTAGGCGGCACAATTTCAAGATCAGTTTAGCTGGCCCTCTGCTCCAGGACCTCTTCCTACTCTGGTGATACAGGACGAGCCATGGACGGTTAGTTTAGAGCCTCCGTCGGAGGCCGAGGTCCGAAACGCGATCACGGCTATTAATTGTTTTCGCGCCGCTAGCCCGGATTCCCTCCCACCTGCACTATTTAAGGATGGAGGTGAGGTCCACTGCAAAGCACTGACCTCCTTATTCGAGTGGATCTGGAAGGAAGAGATTGTCCCGGCTAATTGGATCGAATCAATTATAGTGACAATATACAAGAAGAGCAGTCGCACGGACTGTGCGAACCACAGGGGTATTAGCCTAACGCCAGTTGTGACAAAATTACTGGCCTAGATTCTCGTTCGTCGCCTTACTGCGGAATTGGAATCTCGGTTTAGGGAACAGCAGGCCGGTTTCCGCCCAGGACGTGGCTGTTTAGACCATATATCCTGTACTACCGAAACGACTTACAGTGCGAAGCCGTGGAGGATTCAGATTCGCAGTTCCCCGACTCGCTTTGGTGCCGGTTGCAGTTAAAAGGTAGGGACGCTTGCCTTATTATCTTGGTGTACCGCGCCCCTAACTCAACACCCGAAACCGACTACCACCTAATGGCTGCTTTAAGGTGCAGTTTACAACCAAAGTACACTCACATTCTTATCATGGGTGATTTCAACGTACATTGTTTAGAAGCCCCTGCCACAACCGGCGAACAATTCAAAATCGATTTACAAGATCTAGTAACTACTGCTCCTCTTTACAACCACATCACTTTGCCCACTCGGTTCAGAACTGGTAACAGGCCATCTGTGTTGGATCTTGTGCTTACCAACGAAGAGCATATGATTGATGCGTTGGTTTTAGACTGCCCGTTGGGTCGCAGTGATCACGCAGTCATCAGTTTCAACTTCGTCTGCTATGCAGAATATCGGAATGATAAAGATGAGACTGTGCGAACCATCACAAGGTACGACCGACTCGCCCAGCTAGTCAGCGCCACAACATGGTCTTTCCTCGAAGAAGAACCCCCAGAACTCGCCTGGCTCGAGTTCGTCAACACATTCAGTCAGCTGATTGCACAGGCTTCAGAGATAAAAGCTTACAATAAGTGCAAATCCGTTTCTTTCGTTAGGAGCAGAACCCGAAAATGGATGACAGTACGCAATGCAGCATGGCGAGTGTACAGAGAAGCTCCAGCACCAGAAACGTGGGACAACTACGTAGCCCAACGTAACCACTGCACTCAACTGTTAAGAGAAGACAAAGCCGCCTATCAGCAGAACATCGCAAAAATCTTCAGTGCTAACCACAAACTGCTGTACAAGCACGTTAATAGCCTACGAAAGGTGAGGCAAGGATTTCCTCCACTCAAGGCGGCTGATGGCCCAACAAGAACGTCTATGGAAGCTGCAAACGCACTGCAGATGCAATACGCCCCCACGTTTTCAAAGGGTCTTGCCACCAAGCGATCTCCCAAGCTTTGTCTTCTGCTCACAGGGACTAACCCACATCAATTTTACCGCAGAGGCTGTATTGCAAAAGCTGACCTCTCTACGCAAACACAGCTCGCCGGGTGTCGACGCCATTCGTCCCGAAGCATTGGGAGTAGCAGCAAACCAACTGGCAGGACATGTAGCTCAGTTTTTCCAGCACTGCTTAGACCAGAACCAAGTTCCCGCCATGTGGAAGCTTGGAATAATAAGCCCGATTCACAAAGGTGGAAGCAGATCTGATCCCTCCAACTACCGCCCAGTAACCCTTCTTCCTATACTCTCCAAGTCATGGAATCCATAGTTGCCGATGCACTGGTGTACTATCTGGAAAACTGCAACCTCATCACTCCTGAACAGCATGGTTTCCGTCGACAGCGGTCATGTACAACTAATTTACTCATTGCACGCAGTAGATGGACCGAGGCAGCCGACGCTGGAGAAGGTGTTGATGTGATATACCTGGATTTTTCCAAGGCTTTCGATCGTCTAGACCATCGGATACTACTATCCAAGCTGCAGTATTACGGGATCAGAGACCCTCTTTTAAGCTGGATCGCCAATTTCCTAATTCAAAGGCAATTAGTGGTCAGAGTTCGGAGCTCTTTTCGGGACCCCATACAAGTCGAGTGTGGTGTGCCGCAAGGCTCGGTTCTAGGTCCACGTTTGTTTCTGGTGTTTATTAATGACCTTGCACAGGGAATCGCTTCAAACTTCTAATGTTTGCCGACGATATCAAGATCTGGCGCAGGATCCAGGCGAACGCCGACCAACATGTGCTCCAAAGTGACTTAGATACAGTGTATCAATAGTCGATCCAAAACTTATTGCATTTCAACGTCAGTAAATGCAAGGTGCTTTCCATCCGACATCAGGGCAGCTACTCATACTCACTCGGAACGGATGTACTGCAACAATCAACTCTCGAACGTGACTTGGGTGTCCTGGTTCCAGATGACTTGGGTTGTTCCAGGCAATTGGAAAAGTCCTCCAAGACCGGAAATCAAACGTTGGGCTGTTGAGGCGAGCGTTTGGACGAATAAACAGCTCCATATTTCGACAAATGCTCAGTGCGTATGTTCGCCCCCATGTCGAATATGCAATTCAAGCCTGGCATCCATGGCTGAAACACGACCTTAATGCACTGGAGCAGCCTCAACGCCGGGCATCTAAGAACGTAACTGGAATGCGCAATCTGTCCTACCAGGAGAGGCTGCGACGACTGGGATTGTTCAGTGGAAGCTATCGCAGGCTACGAGGCGACCTGATTATGACATACTTGATTCTGCGAGACCCACATCATGTGTGCCACCCTTTACTGCAACTCAGCAGCAATACAAACCTGAGGGGCCACTCATTAAAACTCGCAGAACAATACAGTCGTCTGCAGTGCCGCAGAAATTTCTTTTCCATCCGTGTCTGTCACCCGTGGAATGCTCTCCCAGAATCGGTCGTCTCTGCACCGACACTAACAATATTTAAAAGACGGTTGGACGATGCACTCATCCACTTACACTTTGTTACTTAACACTATGTCTACATCCTACACCTGGAGTTTACCCTGGAATTATTTGTTGTTAACTGTGGGTGTTGTGAATCTAAGTGGATCGCAGGACTGCAGCGAGGCAAACGATAAGTCCTTATTTTCGTATTTAAAGTGTTAACTATTTTACTATCCTTTTCATCATAATTATTATGTTGATTTCACCACCAACTATCCAACGGGGCTTGTAAAGCAACGCTTCTTAACCCGTATAAATTCATTGTTCATTGTTCATTCACTTTGCGGCTAGTTTTTAATCAACGCCAACCATACTGCAGATGGACAATAGCTGTGTTCCTCGGTTTCAAGAGTGAGTTCGATTCAGTCGATCGATCGGTTCTGTTCGAAATACTTGCGCGGAAAGGTGTTCTCAAGAAATATGTGAACATTCTTCGTGCTCTATACTCGAACACTACAGGCCGCGTCAGGGTCTACGGTGTCCTATCGGATAGCTTTTCAACTACAAGTGGCGTTCGTCAGGGTTGTACGATTTCCCTATTTTTGTTCAATTTCGTCATGGATTCTATCATGGAGTGTTCCCTTGAGAAATCTCACGATGTAGGCGTTGAAGTGTTGCCTGGTGAAAGGTTAGTTGATCTAGATTATTCGGACGATATCGTCTTGCTTTCCGACGATGTTGCCGCGGCCCAATCAACCCTGAGCAGCCTGTCCAGAGTGGTTCCATTATTTGGTATGCACTTCGCACCTTCAAAGTGCAAAGAGTTGCTGCAGGACCACCAGCCACTTGATGACCCCTTGACGCATGCTAACGAGGAATTCAAGGTGGTTAATCGATTCACTTATCTTGGCAACTACATCAGCAATGATGGGCGCATAGAAACTGACGTGAGCTCACGCATTGCAAAAGCCAGAGCTACCTTCTTAAACATGCGGCACCTTTGGTGACAGAAGGGAATTTCCCTCCGTCTGAAAAGCCGTGTACATAAGGCCACAGTGAGGGCCGTTCTGCTTTATGGTAGGGAGACTTGGCCTTATCGGTTTGAAGATCTGAGGTGCCTTCAAGTCTTTGATCGTCGTTGTCTGCGAAGCATTGCTGTTGTCGGCTGGCACCAGCGTGTCCGCAACGATGATGTGCGTAGGCGAGTACTAGGTGGTGATAATCATGCTAGCTCCCTAGAACAACAGATTGCACTGAATAAGTTGCGTTGGCTCGGGCACGTGCTACGTATGCCTGGTCACCGCTTGCCTAGAAGGGCCTTGTTTAGTCTGCCAGATGTAGGGTGGCGCAAGGCTCGAGGTGGACAGAAGTTAACTTGGCAGCGGGAAATGAAGTCACTGATGACCAAACTGGGTGCCGTTGGTCCGTCTCGCCTTCCGGGCTGGAGTCCATGTGACTCTGCTTTTGCTTGGCTCGAGACTTTACAGGACATGGCTCGCAACCGACACCAGTGGCGCGTCTGCTGCTGTCTCCTAATCGGATTGTCTGTTTAAAGTGTGTTTGGTGCTGAGTTATCTGCTGGGTAATGGCTGATTATGACGCGTGGCAGTGGAAGCCGCAAGGAAGCTGTCTCGCCGATGCCGCCTTATCTTTGCACGATAGCCAGCTGTTTGTGACGGTATGTTGTCTACATAAGGCGTAGGCGCCTTGACCTTGAATGTTTGTTTAGGGCATAAAGGTTTTCAGGTAAGTCCCCCTTCTCTCCTTCCTCTTATTCTTTAGTTCATAGGTCTTCATGGTTGTATGGCAGCGAAGCATCAGTTCATATGGCTGCTGTACTGCTGTTGATGATGATGATGATGATGATGATGATGATGTTGATGATGATGATGATAATGATGATGGTAATGATGCTGATGATGCTGATGATATTTGTAGCGCATGATCGGTTCCGGCTGAAGCCATGTTGCTCTTGCGCGATATATACATAATATCATTGACCAAATATTTCGCTTTATCCATTTATCGCATGCAAAGGTTCTTTGTTAGTTGTATTCCTGTGCTTTGTGGTCTAAAAGCCCGATAAGAACCACCGAAAACAATCGTGTTCGCCAAGCTTTCCTTTACTTCTGGTGTATTCCTCGGGATTATTTTCTCAGTAGCCAAAGTAAGACATAAGTGTGTCAACAACGACGGCCTCGATAACTTCTGAGAGAAATGTAAGTTGGGTCACGGCATCTGGAAAACACAACAGGAAGACAACAATCGGTAGATGCAAGCATTTCGTATTGTCGCTTCAGTACAAATAACAATGACCGATGAGAAGTAATAACAGACAGCGGATGTGACAAACAAAAAAACAAACTTGGGGATCAAGATAGATGAAAACTGATCGGTCAGTATGTCCACGGAAGCCTGAGACTGTCGAATAACTGTTTGTGCACGCACAACATTGGCTGTATGCGATTAACCGCCATATCCTAAGCGGACGGAAGAAATGGCCGATTAGATTGCCGCAGCAAACAGTTAAATGCGGTATCGAGCCGGATCCGGTCACCAGTAATCAAAAGCTGTTTAGCTATCGAGGATGCCGGCGGCTTACGCAACGGCAAGCTTTAGGGAGTGTAAGGCTCTTCGTAGCTGGCAGGGTAGGAACAGATGATTCCTTTAGTAACTCCGAGTAATTATCTCACATTTCCATACTGGAAGAACATGTAGCTCTCTAAGGCAGTGTTGAAAGAATCGCGCCAGTGGTTCAGCCAGTTCCTTAGCTGCTGCCACAATTGCCTTCAGGTGAATATCGTCATTACAATGAGAGCAGTGAGGGCGCATAGATAACATTTTTGTCAACACCGTGTCTGCCGTAAATTGATGACACAGTACATTCCCATGGATAAGGATAATGCGGAACAGAGAAACGTTGTCGCCTACTGCTGCTGCGGCGCAATATCTACTTAGTTGGCAGTCCCTGAGTAGGCTGAAAGTGGTCCGAGCTAACATAATAAATTGTAGCGACGATTTTATTGTAAACTAAGCAAGGTTTCAGTAAGCTGGATTCGATTTTTGTGCCACTTTTTATCAAGCAGGTGTACATACTCCAATGTAAACTTTAACAACTAAAATCAGCTTTTCGAACTGAAATTCCGTTGCTAATTCCGATATTCATAACACAGATGCCATTCCAATTTCAGAAACCCAGTTTGCGAAGAGACACACTCTTTTCGATAACTGTCCTCGAGCAATAAATTTACGAGGCACTGTAACTTAATTAAGTACTCTAATGAAGGCAGTACTAAGGTTAGTAAAGAAAGTGTTTTGACTAAAGCTAGTCAAGTCAAGCACAACTGACGTCGATCCACTGCAAACAAATTTCGTGACAGCCAATGGGATGATGATTATCCTC
>CALYDF020009088.1:0-11052 GCA_944474145.2 Dicrocoelium dendriticum
CAAAGACCGCATCACACCCTATCCAACCATTTAATGCCCACGTATCCTGCCCTAGCAGTCCCTGCTGGGACGGTTACGTGAAGTAAGAAAGAGAAAAAAGTAAACGCATAAAGCAAAAGAGAGTGGGAAGAGCAAAGCAAGTGGAATACTAAGATATTTGAGTCATTAAAAAAGAACTGAAAAGTGAAGGTGAGTCTGTAGTGACCTGGAGATTCCCCTGTTTGGCTGCCGCATGCTGCGTAAAATATTACAAAATCACAAAATTATATTTTCTCGATGTACATAGCAAAATAGCCGCTCGCCTGTTTGAACGTTGCTCGCGTTTGTTTGAGTCAACATAGCATCCGCCTTCGAACGGCGCGACGCTCCTCGGCTCCGCTGCCATCTTTGCTCTCCGCGCACGCGACCACACCTTTCCCTAGCTAGCTATCTTTCGGTGCCTTATTTTTAGCACTAGATAGCCTTTCGCCCACTTAATAAATTTTTCCTAGCGTTACCTTTGGTGTTCTCCACTCACCGGAGGTTGGCCTTATTTTCGCGTATTGGTTTTAAAGCGTACCGATCCCGCTTCGCGCTTTATTGGTGACCCCGAATTTTGGTCATTATCCGGTGAGTTTTCGCTAACCTTTCTTTTCAGATTTGGCCACATTTTTTCGCTCACCCGTCTGATTTTCACTTTTCATTTTCCGGTTTAATCTTGCTGGCTCGCTATTTTGCTCGCTATGGCAACTGATCGTGTAGATTCTGACGTTCAGATAGGCACAGTTACGCTTCCTATCGCACCTTTTCGCGAGACTAATCCTAAGTCTTGGTTTGGTCAGCTAGAATCGCAATTTTCTTTGCGTGGTATTAGGTCCGAAAAGACCAAGTTCCACCTAGTCGTTTCCGCGCTTCCGCTAAATGTCATCGATGACATTGATGACATTCTAGATCTTCCTGACGACCAAAAGACTTACGATGCAGTCAAGACAGCTGTTCTGAGAAGAACAGGCTTATCCGATCGACAACGAGTTACGAAACTCCTCAACGAAACCGATCTTGGCGATCTTAAGCCATCTCAGCTGCTTCGAAAAATGCAGAGCCTAGCTAAACCCTCTTCGATAGATGATTCTTTTCTTCGGGAAATGTGGTTGCAACGACTTCCGCGCGAGATGCTACACATCCTCTGCGCTAGTGAGGATGCACCTTTGTCCAAACTGGCCGATACAGCCGACCGAATTTGGGAGTCGTACGGCCAGGTTTCGCAGGTCCAGACGAAACCGGACAACGATATCGCTACGCTTAAATCCCAGATGGCAACGTTGACTCGACAATTCGCAGACTTTTCGGCCTCCAGACATAACCGCTGTAAATGCTCTAGGAGCCGTTCGCGTTCACGTTCGAAGTCTCCTTCTCGATCACCGAATAGAAACGGTTACTGCTGGTACCACGAACGCTTCGGCCAGCAAGCTAAATCATGTCGCCCGCCCTGTTCCTTCAAACGACAGCAGCAGGGAAACGGGCGGACCAGCACGTAGGGGCGACGGACGTAGCTGGTCAACGCAGTCGCCTTTTCTTCGTCACCGATCGTAGAACCGGAGTTCGCTATCTCGTCGATACTGGCGCAGAAGTCAGCGTTCTCCCGCGTGATCCAAATGACCCGACCGAAAAGGTGACTAGCTCATTGCGCGCAGCTAACGGAACCATCATCCGCGTATATGGTCAACGCTCGCGCACGCTAAATCTCAGCCTCCGACGCGCTTTCAAATGGATATTCCTCGTTGCGGATGTTCAAACGCCTATCCTTGGTCTCGACTTCTTACGTCATTACGACCTACTCGTCGACGTTAAGCGACACCGTCTAGTCGACCGTCTTACGAACCTCGCAGTCATTGGGACTTTGACCGACACCGCGTCAATCAGTCCCGTGTACGCGACTCAACTTACTTCACCCGTCGGGCAAACGCTGCTCGATAGTTTTCCGCAGGTCTTCCGTCCTGCCGTCCCGTTGCCTTCCGCAACCGACGCCGCGACACATCATATCGTTACGAAAGGTCCGCCTGTGTTCGCAAAAGCCAGGCGCATGACCCCCGACAAGCTCAAAATTGCTCGCTCCGAATTCGAGCACATGCTAGACCTAGGCATTATTCGCCCGTCTAAGAGCCCGTGGGCGTCGCCTCTACACATGGTGCCTAAAAAGTCAGGAGACTGGCGTCCATGTGGCGACTATCGCGCTCTTAATAACGCTACCGTCCCCGACCGCTATCCCATTCCGCACATTCAGGACATCACGGCTAGCCTACGTGGCGCCCGTGTGTTCTCGAAGATCGATCTGGTTCGCGCTTACCACCAGATCCCTGTAGCCGAGGATGACATTGCGAAAACCGCAGTCATCACGCCTTTCGGACTTTTCGAATTCTTGCGAATGCCCTTCGGTCTTCGTAACGCAGCTCAAACTTTTCAACGCTTCATAGACTCTGTCACCAGAGGTCTCGACTTTGTTTATCCTTACATAGACGACATCTTAGTAGCTAGTTCTTCCGAAGAACAGCACGCGAAGCACCTCAAGATGCTCTTCGAGAGGTTAGCTTCTAATAGCATTACGGTCAACGCTGACAAATGCATCTTTCAGCAACCATCCATCGATTTTCTTGGTCATCGAATTGACCAGCATGGCATACGGCCGCTCGAAGACCGAGTCAGTGCTATTAAGGACTTTCCCCTTCCGACTACTTTGGCCGCCATCCGCCGTTTTAGTGGAATGATCAATTACTACCGTCGATTTCTGCCACGTTGTGCCGACTTGCTCAGTCCATTGACCGACTTACTTCGTGGTCGCAAGAACGGCAATGTCGAATTGACGCCCGCTGCAACCGAAGCCTTCAGGGCCTGCAAAGAGGCCTTGGCCGAAGCCGTTATGCTTCACCATTTCGACCCGAAGGCTCCACTCAGCGTTGCAGTCGATGCATCGGACACCGCCATTGGCGCTGTCCTGCAGCAATTCACTGAGGGATGCTGGAAGCCACTCGCTTTCTACTCCCGACGCTTACAACCGGCAGAAGCCAAGTACAGCACGTTCAGCCGCGAACTGCTGGCAGTTTATTCTACCGTTCGACATTTTAGGCACGTCTTAGAAGGTAATTCGTTCGTTATCTTCACCGACCATAAGCCGCTTATTTACGCCTTTCGAAATCAATCAGCTCGACACTCACCACGTGAGGTTCGTCAGCTGGATTTCGTGGCTCAATTTTCTACTGACCTCCGACACATTTCTGGTCAGAATAACGTCGTTGCTGACGCCCTTTCGCGCGTCTCCGCAATCCACACCGCTGGCCAGGCAATCGACTTATCTGCCATGGCTACCGCGCAACTAACCGACACCGACTGTCAGAACGTCAAACAAGATTCTTCGCTACGAATCACACCGCATCCACTGCCGTCATCTGATGGCACAATCTTGTGCGATACTTCTACTGGACGACCTCGACCCGTCGTTCCAGAAACCTTTCGACGTCTAGTTTTTGACACACTTCATAACATCGCTCATCCAGGCATCCGAGCCACGATCAAGCTCATATCCGAGAGATACGTTTGGCCCGGAATGCAATGCGATCTTAAGCGCTGGGCACGCGGATGTCTAACGTGTCAACAGGCCAAGATACAGCGGCACGTGTCCGCCCCGCTTGGTCGTTTTCCGCAAGTCTCAGCTCGCTTCGCCCATGTCCATCTCGACATAGTTGGACCCTTGGCACCATCCAGAGGAATGGTCTACATTTTGACCATGATCGACCGATACACCCGTTGGCCCGAGGCAGTACCTATACCCGACGTATCCGCGGACACCGTAACGCGCGCTTTCGTTGAGCGCTGGGTCGCTTCACATGGCTGTCCAGCCACAGTGACTACCGACCGCGGTCCGCAGTTCGAATCCTCGACTTTCAACGATCTTCTCAAAGTCCTCGGATGTCAACGCATCCGGACTACCGCCTATCACCCGCAATCCAACGGCATGGTGGAACGTTTCCACCGACAGCTGAAGGCCTCACTTAGTGCCGCTAATGCACTAAGCTGGACCGAAGCACTGCCCATGATACTACTTGGTATCCGATCAGCTCTTAAAGCTGATTTGCACACGTCCAGCGCCGAATTGGTATACGGACAACCTCTTCGACTACCTGGGGACTTCTTTTCTGAAAACCCTAGAACACCTCGCTACGACGCGAATTACGCTCGGCAGTTAGCCACGAGCATGCGCCATATTAAAGCAACCGACGTGCGAGAACAACGACGTAAATCGTTCGTTCCACAAGATCTACTGCATTGCACTTACGTTTTCCTTCGAGTCGATGGTCTACGCAGACCACTCGAACGACCCTACGAAGGTCCATTTAAGGTTCTTAAACGTAAGGACCGCGTATTCGTTATCGACCGCCACGGTAAACATGAAACCGTCTCTATCGACCGTCTCAAGGTTGCCCATGTGGAACCTGAGATCGACGATGACTCCTGTCCACCTTCGGACGAGTCAACGCAGCCCATGATCGACGATACGCCTACTTCCGATGCTGCGAAGCATTCTCCGACCAACTCTTCCGACTCAGTTCCTTACGTTTCTATCGAGCCGAAAGCGTCCTCATCCGACAAAACTGCTGGATCGACAACGCCTCCGACCGAACGTCCGAAATCGACTAGGTCAGGTAGGCGGGTTCATTGGCCAGCGCGACTAAAAGATTAGTCTTCTTTTCATTCTTCTTTTCCCGCTTCCTTTTTGCTTGTGGCCTAACCCGCCCAACAAAAACGATTTGAAAACCCAAAAAAATTTGCAAAGCGTTTTGAAAACCCCAAAAACCGCAAAGACGTTTTGAAAACCCAAAAAAGGAGAAAATCGTTTTGAAAACACAAAATGGTTCTCGCTTTATTTGCTTATCGCACTCGGTAAGTGCTATCGTTTTTCGTTAGCTCTGTCGCTCGCACCTGTTTGACACTCCGCGTCTCCGCTTCTTTTTCATATCCTCGACACGCGGACGTTCAACGACGATCGAACGTTACGTTTGCGGACACTACGTGCTCAAACATCGTGTGCTTTGACACTACGCACTCGAACGCTGCGAACATTTCCCCCATTTTGTGTTTTTGGCACCTGTAGGGAGGACACGGGTGGGAGCCCCCCTAGCGTCCGATCGCATTGGTTCTCCCCCAGCAGCTGCATCAGGTTTCACCGCCTGGTCTCGCAGAAGGCTGGCCGGCGACGGACAGTCCTCACGTAGATCGAAGGGTCACCTACGGTTCCCTTCTAAGAGGGGGGCTGTGTAGTGACCTGGAGATTCCCCTGTTTGGCTGCCGCATGCTGCGTAAAATATTACAAAATCACAAAATTATATTTTCTCGATGTACATAGCAAAATAGCCGCTCGCCTGTTTGAACGTTGCTCGCGTTTGTTTGAGTCAACATAGCATCCGCCTTCGAACGGCGCGACGCTCCTCGGCTCCGCTGCCATCTTTGCTCTCCGCGCACGCGACCACACCTTTCCCTAGCTAGCTATCTTTCGGTGCCTTATTTTTAGCACTAGATAGCCTTTCGCCCACTTAATAAATTTTTCCTAGCGTTACCTTTGGTGTTCTCCACTCACCGGAGGTTGGCCTTATATCCGCGTATTTGTTCTAAAGCGTACCGATCCCGCTTCGCGCTTTAAGTCAGCTAGGAAAAAGGAAAAGTTTGCTGTTGCAATCCAAGAGCATCGAGCTGGCGCGCAAAACCCTTACTCGTAGGTTCCCTAACCACGTGATCTGGAAGCGAATTCCAGCGATCCATAACTCGACGCGACAGACGAGTTTCCACCCGAATACCACCAGACCGCGATTTACGCAGTTTCAGTGGGTGACCGCGGAGATTAAGTAACGTAGCGGGACTAAATAGTCCTGGCAAATCCGGGCCAATCTTACCCGTCCAAATACGATAAGTGATAATCAGGTCCCCTGTTAACCTTCGGTAGCGCATAGAGTACATCCCCAAACTGAGCAAGCGTTCAGGATACGTCTGTCCCCTTAGACTCTGCACTAGCCGAGTGCTTACTTGCAACAGCCTCTCCAAGTCCATTTTGTCTCGGTTAAGACATGGTGGACAAGCCTGAATACAATATTCCAGGTGGGGTCGGACGAATGCCAAAAATAACTTCACAAACAAATTGGCCGTTAAGATTCCGAAAGAGCGGCGGATAAACCACATCATACGAAACCCTCGACAAGCGACCTTCTTTTAGTTGTCTCCAGAATGAATTACTGATGCGTGTACGACTCCTAAATCAACCTGTTGAGTGACAACAGGGAGTTCACCAGCGCCGACAACATATAGCAGCTCCGATTCGGAGAACAGAGCACTTGGCCCTATTTATGGGCATCTGCAATAAGGTAGACCATTCCCAGAGCCTATCCAAGGCACGCTGAATTGCCTCAGGACCCCCCGGGATATCCACAATATTCCAGAGCTTCAGGTCATCAGCACACATTAGTGATGACAACCCTAGCTCTCTTGGCAAGTCATTTACATAGATCGTGAACAACAATGGCCCCAATACCGAGCCCTGCGGGACGCCACTAAGGACAGCTTGGCTGAGCGAAAGGCTACGCCCCACCAGTACGCACTGTTCCCTCCCCTCAAGGAAGGCAGACACCCATTGCAGGGCGCGACCAGATATCCCGTAAGATCTCAACTTTAGTGAGAGCCGAAAATGTGGAACAGTGTCAAAAGCTTTTGAAAAATCTACGAATAGTATCCCGCAGGAAGAACTTCCAGGACTTCTGTATATCACTACAACTGCAAACTGGATAGAGGAAGTGTACAAAACAGCCGATAAAGCTTTAACTGTCTGATCCGACGACTGCTTGCTAGGCTAATAGTTAGCCGTTAATTTTTGGTAAAAGTCTATAAACGGAGGAGATACACGGTAACTACGAGTTTGTAGCAATATAAATACATGGTAAATTAAAAACACTGCTTTTGTTAAAATTGACTGCAATCGTTAGGAAAACACGTTGGCGCCATGTTGGAAACGATCCTCTGTAACGAAATCGAAACCGCCATGGGTCGTTTTAAAGACTACTTAAATGATCTCTTTCTTTTCTCTTTCATTTGCAGATTCTCGAGAAACCGCAGACATATGAAAACGTGCGAAGGCACTTTACCGACCCAAAAACTCTGACATTCCCTTTTTGTTTTGATTGTCTTATCAAGGTCCTGTACACTCCTCTGTTTTTTCCTGTTGTGGATAAACGTGCTTCCTCCGTGTCTGCTCGTTTTGCCCGTGTCACGCTTGCGTATTGCGATTCTGTGAGTGCCCGGTTGCTGTGTGTGCTTCTCGCGTCGTGTGTCCGCTGTGATTGACCGTGCTGCTTTCTACCGCCGTTGATTCGTTCCGTGCCCGTTTTCCAGCTCCCGCCGGTACCCCATTCCAGGAACTCCGTTACATTTGGTGACAGAGGTGGGATCGCAATGGAGAAGGAAAATGTCAGCCCCCCAAAAATGAAATCGCAACTACGTGTTGTTACCCAGGATTTTTCGGATTTTCGACCTGTGCCGAGGCAACCCCCAGTTTTTCGGCCTGGGGATGATTTTGACAATTGGGAGTTCCATGTATCCTTATACCTTTCCAGTATTCCCGAAAAGCACGTGGGCCCTTACGTTCTCAGTTTTTTGAGCGAGGAAGCCACGCGCCTCTTCCGCGCAACTGGAATCCCTCCAACGGCGCCAGCTTCAGAAATATGGGAATCACTGCGCGGACTGTTTCGGAAACAGGAAGCCGCAGTCCTGTATAGACAGAAATTCGCTGCTCGTACCCAACAGTCGGGAGAAACGGTCGAAGCGTTCGCGCGCGCACTTCAGGAGCTCTCCTTGAGAGCCTTTCCCGATCTCTCCAACGCCGAGCGGGATAAGTGGCTGGCTGAGCGTTTTTGCACCGGGTTGCACGACAGGTCCCTACGTCACCAACTAGCTGGGATGCTGCCCTGCAGTTTCACGGATGCCATGAACAAGGCACAGTTTCACGAGTCCCTGGATTCAATGGACGATCGCGACGAGTATGGACAGGCCACTTTGTGTTCGGCACTGAGAAACGTGTCCATTTCCGACAGCAGAGCATCTAACTTCAACTCCACTCCGTCCAGGCGCGATTGTTGGTACTGCCGTCGCTTTGGAAATCGTGCGCAATTTTGCGGACATAACCCACCGATCAAGCCGCGACGTTCGCAAGGTAAGTCACGTCTTCATCCATCCGGCTTCCTTGCGTCCACTTTTGTTCGTAATGCTCCGTTTCGACCTTTAACCACCGTTGGCTGCCTCAATGGTTTTAACATCCAGTTCTTGCTTGACACCGGTGCGTCATGTTCGTTGTTACGTCTAGAAATAGCCGACCGCCTCGGGGGTCACCGCGCCACTACTCAGAGAAGGCCACGAGTGTTAACGGCCAACGGGGCTGAGTTGTCCGTCGAATTCGCAGTGTTGGCTCAAGTCCAACTGGAACATGTTACTGCAGTACACGAGTTTCTAGTTTGTCGTAACCTAAGTTGGGACGCCATCCTAGGGATGGATTTTTTGGCTAAGCATGGAAGCTTGCTGCAGCTTGGTACCGCGAATCTATTACCAAAGTCCACTCCTGTCAACACGCAGCTGTGTCACTCACGGGGAGTTTGCACAGTTTTAGAAGCCACCTCGAAACCATCACAGTTCGAGACTGATGTCATTGAGCCTTTGCGTAACCACAGTGGTATTTCCCCAGACTCAAAAGCCTCACTTCTCTCTATGCTGCGTAATTATGAGGATCTGTTTTGCGACACTCAACTTGGGCGCACCAACGTCATCCAACACGAAATTGATACAGGGAGTCAGCATCCTATTCGCCAGCGGGCGCGAAGGGTGCCCATTCATTACGAAGCCCAGCTAGATCGCATGATCCAGGAGATGCTTGATATGCGCGTTATTCGCCCATCGACATCGCCTTGGTCGTCTCCTATCGTACTCGTGAAGAAGAAGGATGGTTCTCTACGACTTTGTGTAGATTACCGAAAGCTAAACGAAGTCACCCGTAAAGACCCCTTCCCCCTCCCTCGCATTGACGCCACATTTGATGCTCTTCATGGTGCGCGATGGTTTACTACTCTCGATTTGGCCGCCGGGTATTGGCAAGTGGAGGTCCGTCCGTCCGATAGGGAGAAAACCGCGTTCATTGTACCATCCGGGCTGTACGAATTCGAGACCATGCCCTTCGGGTTGGCTAATGCCCCAGCCACCTTCCAGCGCCTGATGCAGAAAGTATTGGAGGGCCTCGTACCCAAGGAATGTTTGATATATTTGGATGATGTGATAGTGCATGGTAGGTCGGTCGAAGAGCACAACACCCGTCTACGTACAGTTTTGGAGCGGTTACGGCAGGCTGGATTAAAGCTGAAGGGACGAAAGTGCCGTTTTCTCCGCGAGCAGGTTAACTTTTTGGGACACGTAATAACGCCAGACGGCATTCAAACCGACCCCGACAAGTGCGAACGGATAAGGTCGTGGCCACAACCCAGATCAGTTGATGAATTGCGTAGTTTTTTGGGACTGGCATCTTACTACCGGAGGTTTGTGCGCAATTTTGCTTCGATCTCGGCGCCGTTACATCGCCTGACGGAAAAGGGACGGAAGTTTGTTTGGACGGACGAGTGTGCCAGCGCTTTCGGACGACTAAAAGAATGCCTCACGTCGCCACCGCTGTTAGGTCTCCCGGATACTTCCGAACGAGCTGGGCCTTTTGTCCTAGACACCGACGCCAGTAACGAGGCGATTGGCGCTGTTTTGTCGCAGAAAACTTCTATTGGGGAAACCGTGATCTTTTATGCTAGCCGCCGACTGGACAAGCGAGAGCGTAAGTATAGCACAACGAGACGTGAGATGTTGGCCTTGGTGTATTTCTTGAAGTATTTTCGACCATATTTACTCGGAAAACCTTTCCTTGTGCGGACTGACCATCAATCTCTGCAATGGTTACAAAACTTCCGTGACCCGGAGGGACAAGTCGCGCGGTGGCAAGAACGCCTACAAGAGTACGATTTTACCTGTGAGTACCGGCCGGGAGCACGGCATGCCAACGCAGATGCCCTTTCTCGAATTCCCGCTCTGGACGAAATAAATGCAGTTCTACACCACTCGGAAACTGATACAACGTGGTCAGAGGATCAAGCCCAAGACCCATATATATCTAACATTTATATGCGGCAAGTGGAAGGATCGTCTAAACCATCGGGTACGGAAATGCAATTCCGTTCGAAAGACGAACGCTCACTATGGGACCACTGGAGCCGATTGAGAATCATTGGTGGGACGCTGTTCCTCATGGATGACCTGGGCCCGAAAGTGATTACTCCTATGTCGAGAGTGCCGGGCGTACTACAAGCAGTCCATCAGCAGTTAGGTCACGCTGGCCAACTAAAGACGGAGACAGCCATACGTCAACGGTATTGGTGGCCAGGAATCCACGCCGACGTCGTGAAGCTATGTAACGCCTGCGAGACCTGTGCCGCTATCAAATCGAAGACCCCCCTATCCCGGGCCCCATTGGAACCGATAGTGGCCACGTCCCCAGGTCAGCGAGTCGGAGTCGATCTAATGGGGCCTTTGCCAGTCACAAGGAACGGGAACCGCCACCTCCTTGTTCTTATAGATTATTTTACGAAATGGTGCGAGGCCATACCTATCAAAAATCCGGATGCGGCAACGGTTGCGTCAGCCATCGTAAATGAGTGGATTGCCCGCTATGGAGCACCGCTGTCACTGCATTCAGATCAAGGCGCCGTCTTCGAGAGTCACCTGCTTCAGGAGGTGTGTCGGCTGCTCTCGGTGAGGAAGACACGTACCACATCGTATCATCCACAAGGGAATGGATTAGTAGAGCGCACCAACCGAACTATAAAAGGGATTTTGCAGAGTTTCCTGGAGCGGCACCAGTCAGATCGATGGGACGAAGCTATTCCACAATGCATGATGGCGTATCGAGCGTCTGTGCATGCAACCACGGGGTATTCTCCAGCCTTCTTGACATTTGGT
>CALYDF020009089.1:0-11055 GCA_944474145.2 Dicrocoelium dendriticum
TTAATAGAAGTTCCGTCCGATACCTGGACTTCTTCCTGACCTGTATACTACACTGTGAGAGCTACGCGGTAGCTCGATTTCTTGACGTGCCATGCTGGTCGAGCTTCTAGCGTACAATTTTGTTGAAAACAGTTTTTGAATAAGTACTTGTAACGGAAATTGACTATTGTCAACTTTCCTCTTATCGAGGATATTTTGAATCGATTAAAGCGGTTCTGGTTCAAGCGTCTTTGGCGATAACTGGTAATTTTTCCGGTTTTTCCCAGTTTTAATCCCGTTTTGCACCCAGTTTTTGCCTTTTTATTAAGGTCGTTTAACTATTGTGTACGTGTTATAATTCCACTTGCTTTTTTCACTATGTTGGTCTCGCAGTGCCTCGAGGCTGTTGTTCTTGGTGGCTTGGGTTCAGAGGTTATCGCACTTTGTGGCAGTCCAGGCTGCAATATATCAGGTCTGGATCTATCAAATACCTTCAGATAAAGCTAAGTAGTGTGCGCAGCCTAAGGAATAAGGTGTACGAGTTGGTTCTGCTTGTAGATGGGTCTCATCCAGATATACTTGGATTCACTGAAACGCGGCTATCTCAGGACATCACGGATGGTGAAGTTCATCTATCTGGCGACGCACTATTTAGTTGCGATCGCTCCGCTGGCCGGCAGAGAGGTTGGTATCGCTTTTTATGTGAGCTGTAAACTTATGTTTTGAAGACTTGCTTATTTCAGTCGGCCGACGAAAATGTTGCTCTGTCGGCTGTTATTAGCACATCGGCTCAAGTTACAGTTGTAATTGTGTATAGAAGCCGTGGGGGCGTATCCAAAGAGGTATTTGACTTCATTCGCTCCCAGTCCGCAAGCAAGTGTTTGGTAATGGGCGACTTCAACCTCCCAGAGGTTTTCTTTGCAGATCTTTCTTGCGACTTAGCGTCAGGCACATTCGGCGGTGATGTGCTTTAGCTTACGCTCCAAGTATCTTTGCATCAGTTCATTGACCTCCGCACTAGGTACATGGACGCCCAAGTACCGTCTATCTTAGACCTTGTATTTGCTAAGTCACTCAATTTTGTTGGTGACATTACTTACGGACCTCTACTGGGTTTTAGCGAGCATGTTTGTTTGCTTTTCAGTTATACACTGTCTAGACGCTACCACTGTGCTATTGAGTCTCGCCCGAACATATGGCACGCAGACTATCATTCTTTGAGAGCCAAGGCTTCGGGTTCCCATTGTGAGGTCTCAGACGACGATACTGTCCAGGTTGCCTGGGATAAATTTAACTCCTACCTCACAGAGATCTCTGCTCCCTTCATCCCAGTTACAATCAGAAAGGAGGCACGAGCGCATCCGCCCTGGATAGATACCACTGGCAGGCATCTGCTCACAGAGGTCTAGATGTTGACGGACTTACCGAGATGCTCCGTCCACCTATACTTATGACAGGTACCGTAAGGCTAGAAATAGGCGTAAGCACCACCTAAGGGATGCTCGGTCAAATTTCGGGAAGGGGTTATCAGACGAAGCTTCAGAGAATCCAAAAAGATTCTTCGCTTACGTCAAAAGGTGCTGCGGTTCGAACATGTCAATTCCTATATTGATGCGTGATGACGGTACTCATGCGCACACGGCCTATGACAAGGCCTGCGTACTTAATGGGCACTATGTGGCAGCGTTTGTAAGGGAAACCTCTTTGACAGGTGCTGAGCTGACTTGCAGGATCCCAGAGGGTTCAGGATTATGTGAATATATTGTAGCGGAGACGGAAGTTCGTAGGCTGTTACAAGGGCTGAACCCTTCTAAGGCATCTGGGCCTGATTTAAATCGCCTGAAACTATTGCATGGGTTGGCTGCGGAACTAAATGGACCGCTCGCTATGGTGTTTCAGAAATCGCTCAACAGCTGTGCATTGCCTTCCGAATGGAAGGAAGCTATCATCTGTCTTACCTTTAAAAATGGGGACAGGAGTCTGCCTGCAAATTAGGGGCCAGTTAGTCTGACGAGTGTAGTAGTCAAACTCCTTGAGAAACTGGTAACAGATTTTTAGTGAGTCATATGAGTAGATTCAATCTATTTAGCAATGCACAACACGAATTCCGGAAGGGATTTTCGTGTCTGGCCAATCAGCTGGTGGCTCGCGAAAGTTGGACAGATGTAGTGAATAACGGCCACGCACTGGACGTGCTTTTCGTCGACTTTTCGAAGGCATTTTACAATGTACCCCATTTCAGGCTCGCGCAAAAGCTGATCTACAGAGTATCTAGCCTCACCCTTCATTGGGTGATTGCCTTCTTGTAGGGTAAGGAAGTGTGTACAGGTAGGCCGGGGCCTATCGTTTAGGTAGTATGTCCTTAGTGGTGTGCCGCAGGGCTCGGTCCTTGGACCGCTGCTGTTCTCTATCTATGTGAATAACCTACCCGCGGAGCTTGACGTACCATCGCTGCTATTTACTGATGACCTTAAGCTGTGGAACATAGTCAGTGTTCCTGGAGGTTCCGAAACTATCCAGCGAGCATTGGATAAGCTTTGGGATTGGTCCACTTTATGGTTACTGCCCATAAATCGGGCAATGCTTCGTTCTTCGATTTGGAGGAGGTTTTTCCTACTACGAATTACTTGATCTGTGGTGTAAAACTCCCCCGTGTATCTAGCCAGGTTGACCTAGGCGTCGTACACCCTTTGGCTTTAAACCGGCGACAACTGTAAGAAGGCCGCAAACAGAGGTTTCCGCATGTTGTGGTTAATACGACGTTGTTTCGGAGTTTTGACGGGCAGCATCTTTACGAGACTGTTCTCAGCCTTCGTTCGGCCTCATCTGGAATACTGCGTCCAGGTTTGTCCGCCCTGCGTCCTCCGGGACAAAACGGAGCTAGAGAGGGTTTTACGGGTAGGTACTAGGTTAGTCGAGGGATTACGGGGACGGACGTACCGCGAGCGTCTACTTAGTTTGGGAATACATTCAATGCACTGCCGAAGGCGTAGGGGAGACTTAGTCCTAACCTACCGTATTTTAACTGGGAAGGTTGGTCCAGATTTATTTTGGCTATTCAGTCACAGTAGATTGTCTGTTCTACGCGGTCATTCCTTGAACCTGGACATACCGCGGTTCGATCGGATTAATGCGGAAATCCGGCTGTCACGCAGTCATTGAGCACCGGAACATGCTTCCGGATAGTGTTATCAGGGTTTCTACGGTTAAGCTCTTGGGTGGCAACACGAAACCTTTCCATTTTCCTGAGTGACTCGCATCTTCGTACTTCGATTTCCTTTTCTCTACTTTCCACGCATTAATATTATTTTCTTATTTCAAGTACACTTCCTTATTCTGTGCGATTTCTCTACCTATTCTTTGCTTACTTCACGTGACTGCCACAGCAGGGACTGCTAGGGCAGGAAACGTGGGCATCAACTGGTTGGCCAGGGTGCGATACGGGTGTTCCGTTTTAGATCCATCAATAACTCTGAGCACTTCATCAATTCCTGGCTCAACGATCCACTCAAGATGGAACACTCACGGGGTTTTCCTATCGTTCCAGTCCCACCCGAACTTAACTGATGAAATTAGTTAGGATAAGTAAACTCATTACCGAAGTGATGACCTAATCATTGTCCTGTGAGTACTACGCGATAACTCTGGAAAACAGTGATTAACCATTTGAAACCAAATTCGACTATTGTGAACTTTCATCTGATATATTGAATCGATTAAAGCGGTACTGGCCAAAGCGGCTTTGGCGCTTACTGGTAACCTTTCCGGTTATTTCTTGTTTTAATCCCGCTTTGCACCCTGTTTTCACCTTTTTGTTACAGTCGCTTTACTTCTATATACGTGTTATACTTCTGCTGTTTTGCACACGAACATGGATGTCTCGTTAATCACTGAGGCGGATGGACCCCTGGGGTCCTCGTTTGATGAGTCTTGTGCAGCTTGCGGACAGAGCCAGTAACATTTATCCGGCAGTATGCAGTGTGACGTCTGCTACCGCTGATATCACGAAAGTTGTACCGGCCTACAAACAGGCCAGTACAAAATGCTATCATTTAACCTTCACTTCCTTTTCAGCTGTGTCGTATGTTGCGCTCAGAGATCAACGCGCCAGGCTATCACCGGTGCCAAACTTTCAGCGCTGGCTTCAAGGTTGGCTGATGTTGAGAAGCCGATAGCCGAACTTGCCTCTATTGCCTCGCTCGATGCGAAAATGAATTTGATTTTGAACTCCCTGAATATTTCGATTGAGGTCACTGCAGTAGTGGCAGTATACAAGAATGGCAGTCGCACAGACTTTTCTAACCACAGGGGTTTTAGCCTACTGCCAATTGTGACAAAATTACTGGCCTCGATTATCGTTCGTCGCCTCACTGCGGAACGGGAATCTCGGATTAGGGAAGAGCAGGCTGGTTTCCGTCCAGGCTTTGCTGTATAGACCATATATTCACTGCGCCATCGCAATGAGGCTGGACCTTACCGTGGTGCGATGGTTTGTGTACCTCAGCGATCCATTGAGCTATGCTGGGTGGTGCTTTTGCACCTTCAGAGTCACTCATACCAGATTGGTCACTGGTTAGAGGCCAGACAAACTCAGCCTCCTGAATACTGTATTTTGGAGCAAGTAGAAAATAATTCTGTACAACTCCATCTGGTGATAATCAAAAGACATTCTAAATAAAATAAACACGTCCGGTGGTTTTCCTGAGATGGTTCAGCAACTCCTTCTGTAGCACACAAAATGCTTGTTCACACAGTGAGTCACAAGTGGGTGATATCGTTGTCAAGTGGCAACCGTTCTATGAAACGTATGTTAGCGAAGTGTAAATCCAACAAAGATTTGAATTTCTGCACAGACTCGGCCTCGACGACGTGTTCTGGCAGACTGTTCCAGGCGTGCACAACCCTCCGCTCGAAACACAGGGGGTGTGGGATTTTCTTCAGATCAGGTACCACGAGTTTGTACCTGTGCCCACGTGTGGTGCATGGTACTCGCAAGTGGAGTAACGACCTCAGCATGGGGAAATGACCGAGATGTAAAATACGGTAGGTCATGATAAGATCCACTCGAACACAGCAATACGACAAGGTGTAGAACCCAAGTTTCATGCACCGGTTTTCATACGATAAGCCTCTCAAGCTGGAGATCAACTTGGTGGCGACGTGTTGTACTCGTTCGATCTTTTGCGCTTCGCCGCGAGTGATTGGACAGTATGCAGGCGAGCCGTACTCTACCATTGGTCTGACGATGGAAGAGAAGAGGCGAGTGGCGACGTCCTCAGACCAAGTGCAGAAGCTGCGCTTCAGCCCCCAGAGCATGCGCAGTCCGTTTCGATACAGTTTGTTGGTGTTGTCGACGGACTTCAAGTCGCAGCGTGAGAGTACACCTAGGTCTTTCACGGAAGGTGTGGGATGCAGTGGTTGGCCGTCTAGGGTGTACGTTCGGCCGTGAACAGGCTTCCCAAGATTCATGAATAGGGACGTTGCCGGGTTGACCGGTAGGTGGACTTCAGCAGACCATACTGCGAGGCGGTCGAGGTCTTGTTGGAGAATGTCACAGTCATCGAGAGTATTAATTTCTCGCCACATTTTGAGGTCATCCGCAAACAGTGCACACGGCGACCGTAGAAGCTGGGGCAGCTCGTTGATGTGGATGAGAAACAGAGTGGGTCCCAGTACCGTACCTTGAGGTACACCACTGGTCGAGGGATACCAATCGGTTAGATGGCCGTCCACCGGTACCCTCCACTTTCTTCCAACGAGAAATTCATGGATCCATCGATGTAACGATCCTCCGTACCACACGATCTTAATCTGTCTAGAAGCAATTCATGATTAACTTTGTCGAATGCTTTGCTGAAGTCGATGTAGATTACGTCGACGGACTTTCCCCGGTTCAGTGCTTGCAACCATTTTTGTCTCGTCACAGGTAAGTTGGTAACACAAGAATATCCCATCGTGAATCCGTGTTGTGTCGGTGTCAGAAGTTCTTTCGATTGCAACAGATGTATTAAACGCTTTTTTACTATCTCGATCACTTTGGCCAAAACGGGTGTAAGTCAAATTGGCCTGTAGTTATCCACCTTACTGGGGTCGCCACCTTTCGGGATCGGCCTCACCACCGAGCGCTTCCAGTCGTATGGCAATGAGCACTCAGACAATGATTTGTTGAATAGATCCGTAACAGCAGGCGAGATAATGGCAGCTAGTGATTTGATAATAACTGATGAAGCCCGTCAGGCCCTGCAGGCTTGGTACCGTCAAGGTTCGCAAGTAGCAAGCGCACCTCGTCGACATCACAAACCAAACTGTTGAGTTCTACAGGAATGTTACTCGCTGAGATGGGTATGGACGCCGCGTCGTTTGCAAACACGGAAGCGAAGTGAGCGGCCAGTGCGGACGCGCGATCGGAACTGGAAGTTAGCAGGTGTCCGTCCGCGTCTTCCAGACATGACACGTCACCTTTTGGCTTCAACCTGGTGCTCCAGGTTGGGGGTTGGATTGAGGGTGGCAGCTTATTCCTTAAAACGGATTCCTTGTAGCCCAACGCCAAACCCGCTGCCTTGCGGTCAGGTTTTTGAACCAAAGGCTTTGGTTGAGAACCCCATTCGTTCTCCTGTCTAGGCCTGGGCAACCTGACAGTATTCTGCCCACGCAATACCATGAGTCTTACCTCAAACAAATTGCTGATGCTCTGGCCACTGCAGAGGATAATCAACGGTGCCCTATCTGCTGCATCGAGCAGGGTAGATAGGGGTTAGATGCTGCTGTTTAAGCCTTCATGTTTTCTTATTCCCCGCTTACGCTTTTTCACTCTTACCGTCCCGTTCCAACTTCACTTGTATCCTCCCAGGTTTCAACCCCCCGATTCTTGGCCCTCCCCCAACATGCTTTGCTAGGCATTTATCTTCTAAATTCAACTCACTTGTGAACGCGGAGCGTCGCTCCTCTCCCGTTGACAAGCCCATGTCTAATCAAGCGGTCCATTCCAGTTCATCGGCTTCCATTTGGAGCCCTCGATCCTCCTTCAGATTGGCATACCTCAATGTACGTACACTGCTACAAATCGGTCAACAGGCAGCACTTGCCCGAACATTGGAGACCCTCTCGATCGTATCTGTTGCTTATCAGAGACCCGCCTGCAGGACTCGAGCTCTGAGCTCACTCTGCGATCCCCTTCAGGTGATGCAAACAGTATTTTCTCAGTGCGCCTATCCGGTGACGATGCAGCTTCGAGCACCGGCCAAGCTGGTGTTGACATTGCCCTGAGTCCGCGGGCTGAAGCTGCTCTGGTTGATTGGATTCCAATCAGTAGCCGGATGTGTGCGGTCCGATTGGCTGGCTCGTTTAAAGCTTCAAAGTCGTGCGGGACTAATAGGTGTCTATTCATCATCGCTGCATACGCACCCACAAACTGTAGCGATGATTCGGTAAAGAATGACTTCTACCACCAACTGACTCAGCTCCTTCGCCACAGAAGAAGCACGGACACTTGTGCTGGCGGAGGATGTGAACGCACAAGTTGGAAAGTTGTCCACTGATGAAATGCATCTTGGCGGTCAGCACGGTGTGGGCTCCCGTAATGATAACAGTGAGCGGTTACTTCATTTGTGTGAAGATGCTCGCTTATTTCTTGCGAGCACTAATTTCCGACACAGCACCCGCCGGAGGGTGATTTAGCGCCCACCATCCTTGGACGCAGATCGATCACATTGCTATCAGTTACCGCTGGAGAGGCTGCATCCAGAATTGTCGCTCGATTTGGGGCACATGTGTGGACACTGATCATGCACTTGTATGTGCTGACATACGGATGCGCTTTGGCCGACGCCCACGACGACGCTGTGAGCGCATTGACACTAGCCAACTGACAAAGCCAGCTGTTCTGAATGCGTATCGAAGTACGCTGACATGCGAGTTGAGTAATCGCTCACTGGAGACACTTGATGGTCACTGGTCACATGTTCGCCAGACCTTATTAGCAGCCGGCAAATCCTCATGTGGTATGTCTAATCATGAACATGGACATTGGGTCTCTTCTCGGTCTCTGGAACTTGTCGACGCTCGCTGGTATATCCCGGCTGGAAGCGAGCACAATGAAACTCGCAAAGAGCTCCGGGCAAAACTCCGTGCTAGCCTGAAGAGAGACCGCGAATCTTGGTGGTCTCATCGTGCTTCAGAGATGGAAGTGGCCGCTGCCCTTGGCAACCATCGTAAGTTATTCCGTCTGATCATCATCATCATCAACAGCAGTACATCAGCCATTTGAACTGATGCTTCGCTGCCATACAACCATGAGGACCTATGAAATAAAGAATAAAAAGAGGGAGAGAAAGGGGGACTTACCTGAAAACCTTAATGACCTAAGCAAACATTCAGGGTCAAGGCGACTACACCTTGTGTAGACAACGTACCGTCACAAACAGCTGGCTATCGTGCAAAGATAAGGCGGCATCGGCGAGACAGATTCTTTGCTGCTTTCACTGCCACGCGTCATAATCAGACATTACTCCGCAGATAACTCAGCAACAAACACATTCTAAACAGACAATCCGATTAGGCGGCAGCAGACGCGCCACTGGTGTCGGTTGCGAGCCATGTCCTGCAAAGTCTCGAGCCAAGCACAAGGTGAGTCACGTGGATTCCAACCCGGATGGCGAGACGGACCAACGGCACCCAGTTTGGTTGTCACTGACTTCATTTCTCGCTGCCAAGTCAACTTCTGTCCACCTCGAGCCTTGCGCCACCCTACACCAGGGAGACTGAACAAGGCTCTCCTAGGTAAGCGATGACCAGGCATACGTAGCACGTGCCCGAGCCAACGCAACTTATTCAGTGTTATCTGTTGTTCTAGGGAGCTAGCATGATTATCACTACCTAGTACTCGCCTACGCACATCATCGTTGCGGACAGGCTGGTGCCATCTAACTATAGCAATGCTTCGCAGACAACGATGATCAAAGACTTGAAGGCGCCTCAGATCTTCAGACCGAAGGGGCCAAGTTTCACTACCATAGAGCAGAACGGCCCTCACTGTGGCCTTGTATACACGGCCTTTCAGACAGATGGAAACTCCCTTCTGTCGCCAAAGATGCCGCAGGTTCAAGAAGGCAGCTCTGGCCTTTGCAATGCGTGAGCTGACGTCAGTTTCTATGCGCCCATCATTGCTGATGCAGCTGCCAAGATAAGTGAAATGATCAACCACCTCGAATTCCTCGTTAGCAAACGTCAAGGGGTCATCAAGTGGCTGGTGGTCCTGCAGCAACACTTTGCACTTTGAAGGTGCGAAGTGCATACCAAATAATGGGACCACTCTGGACAGGCTATTCAGGGTTGATTGTGCCGCCGCAAAGTCGTCGAAAAGCAAGACGATATCGTCCGCATAATCTAGGTCAACTAACCTTTCACCAGGCAGCATTTCAACGCCTACATCGTTGGATTCCGCAAGGGAACACTCCATGATAGAATCCACGACGAAATTGAACAAAAATGGGGAAATCGGACAACCCTGACGAAAGCCACTTGTAGTCGAAAAGCTATCCGATAGGACACCGTAGGCCCTGACGCAGCCTGTAGTGTTCGAGTAAAGAGTACGAAGGATGCTCACATATTTCGTAGGAACACCTTTTCGCGCAAGTAATTCGAACAGAATCGATCGATCGACCGAATCGAACGCACTCTTGAAATCGAGGAAGACAGCTATTGTCGGTCTGCGGTATGCGTGGCGCTGCTCTAGCACCTGCCGCAAAGTAAATATATGGGCTATACAGCCATGTCCTGGGCGAAAACCGGTCTGCTCTTCCCTAGTCTGATATTCCCGTTCTGCAGTGAGGCGACGAATGATAATCGAGGCCAGTAATTTTGTCACAACTGGTGTTAGGCTAATACCCCTGTGGTTCGCACAGTCTGTGCGACTGCCCTTTTTGTATATTGCCACTATAATCGATTCGCTCCAATTAGCCGGGACACTTCGTTCCAGATACGTTCGAATAGGGAGGTCAGTGCCCTGCAGAGGGCCTCACCTCCATCCTTAAATAGTGCAGGTGGGAGGGAATCCGGGCCAGCGGCACGAAAACGATTGAGGGCTGTGATCGCGTTTCGGACCTCGGTCTCCGACGGAGGCTCTAAACTAACCGTCCATGGCACGTCCTGCATCACCTGAGTAGGAAGAGGTCCGGGAGCAGGGGGCCAGCTAAACTGATATTGAAAGTGTTCAGCCCAACGAGCCATACGGCGCTCCTTATTGTGTATCAGCGCACCCGCGCTGTCTCTGATTGTCTCACTGACGCCTGGTTTTCTGGGACCAGTGGTGCGGATTAGCTGGAAGAGCTTCCGGTAATTGCCTACTGCTCCTGCCTCCTCCATTTCTTGAGCCCTACTGGTCCACCAGGCTTCCTTGTCAGCACGTAGGCTCTGCTTTAGTTCACGCCTAATAGCCCGTCTGGTCACATTGTGTTCAGAACCACCCGGGAGCCGTCTTCTGGATTCCAACAGGTTTACGGACCTCTCGGATATCCAGTGACTGGTGCGGTGACGACTGATAGTGCCACAAGCAGATGCTCCTGCATCATGCATGGCGGCCGAGATCCTATTCCACTGAAGCTCAGTGTCATTAGGACAAGACAGCGAGAGTTCGCTATGCAGTGCTTCTTGATAGGCTTGCCTGACAGAGGGCTGGGACAATTTCTCCGTTGCTAATCGGAGGGGACGCTTTGTGCGCCTTCCGGTAAAGTTCATGGAGAAACGACAGCGTACCAAGGCATGATCAGAGTCGACGCAGGTACTCCAGTACGAGCGGCAATCTAGGATGTAACCACGCCACTTGTAACTTATGGCTATGTGGTCACTTTGGGTCCATCGCTGACTAGCTATAGGTGGACGCCAAGTGGCACTTCGGCGCCCACTGTGTCTAAAAGCAGTGCTACTAAGAAACAACTGGTGCTCTGCGCACAATTGCAGCAGACGCTCGTCGTTGTCAGTCCGTTCGGAGTTAAGTCCATAATTACCACCCAGCTGAGCTTCTGAAGAGCTCAGACGCCCTACTTGTGCGTTCATATCCCCTGCAAGTACTATAATATC
>CALYDF020009090.1:0-11069 GCA_944474145.2 Dicrocoelium dendriticum
TGTTTAACTTCGATTCAAGCATCAACCGTCGATTTTGTTTTGAGTAATATAAGGTTGAATGGCAGTAGATGCAAATGAAACAAGTTAATGCAATGACCGTGTGTTAGCTACAGGTTCCTTATATGTTGCAACCATGTATATATATATATATATATATATATATATATATATATATATATATATATATATATGGGTTGGCGGCATTCGGTTTCGGATTTGCCTGTCACTGTGGCCAGCCACAGGACGCCAGCGCCTACAGAGGGACCATGGATTGCTTGCGCTGCACCATCCACAGCTCCGTCTACACATCCCATATTCAGTGTAAACCCGAAGGAATAAGACCGGGAGGCATGCGGATGGGAGCCACGTCTCATCAACGGAGCTGGCCCACACTCCTTCACAGGCAAACACAAGCACTCTGCAGTTGGGAATCAACCGCACACAAGGCGATGGTTGGACCGTAGTCCGCTCCACACTGAATGCCTGGAACTACTCTTTGATCCTAACACGGCCTCAAGGACAGTGCACCCCGTCCCCTCCAGCAACGACCTACTGTCTCCTGGAGACAGTATGGACGAGGTAGTGGGTAACAGACAGGTAGGCACCTTGTCAACATGCACATCAAGCGCAGCCACACCTGGGATGTCAAACAACAGCCAATCGCTTAAGCGAAAGATAACCAGGAAAATAAATCGAGTAATGCATAAAAAGCAATGACATAAACCATAAATAACTGAGCCTATGAAATAACTTGTTTGCAACCGATTCCGATATAAATTCACGAGGTCAGAAAGTATATTTTACGGAATTGCCCCAAACAGGAAAATGTTATCGAAATTAAATATAATTGGCTTAAGCGACGTGCGCAAGTTTATAGAAGAGGGTATAAGTAGACATACATAAGTAGACATATGAGATAGATAAGCATTGGAAAAATTTGCAAACCCACCACCTGAAATATAATACCCAGCATGCAAACACGCTGTTAGTAAATCGAATGCGGCTTACCTACAAACGCTGCGCCGGTTCTGCCTACGTTCTCTGCGGGACCCGTCTTCGCTTTGTTAGCGGTCCCGAGTGGCCTCGCTCATGGCTTATTAGGCCTGCCTGACTCAGGCACTCGTGACCGCATGTGCTACAGCACCATGCGCTTGATGTTGATGGAGTACAACCCATCGGTGCTTACCGCTTCCGCACTTGCCGCTTCTACTCTGCATGTATGGGGTCATTCTCCTGCACTTCGGCCACTGCCTTCGTGATTAGATCGCGCCATGCAGGCCGATCAACCGCCTTCGATTACCATGAATTGCAATCAAGATTCGAACGTGAGAGGCTCACTTTGATCATGTCCTGGTAATGTAACTTTGGTTTCCCCACATGCCACTTCCCAATACTCAGCTGACCGTATAAGAGTTGTTTCGATATCCGCGTTGAATCCATACGACTCACATGATCGAGAAACCCCAGGTGTCTCAGCAAAAGTATGCAGTCCACTGCATACATCACACTTTATCGCAACACTTCCGTGTCAGCAACACTGTCGCCCCAACTGATGCACAAAATTCGTCGCAAACACTAGTGTTGGAACCACTCGAGATAACGCACATCGCGTAGGTACATCGTTCACGGTTTCACTGCCGTATTGAAGAACAGAGAGCACCATTAACTTCGTGCCAATGGTAAGCTGATGGTTGTTCCACACTGGGTACTCTAGCTTCCCGAATGACGCCGCTGCCATATATATATATATATATATATATATATTGCTTTCGAGTAATTAAGGAAGTGAACATATGGCATGTTCCAATAGTTACCAAATAAGGCGTTTATTACGCATAACTAAAAGTTACTTATTAGCAACCATCTCAGGCGCCTAACTTTTCTTGTCTATTACTAAACACTACTCGCCCAATTTTACGCTTCTGGAACAATGTATTCACGAGAACTCGGGTAAAATAACATACACTAATCCTCGGATGTGGACGCACATCGGGATACTGCTTAAGATGCCTTCCAACCGTAAGCGGATTACTAGCGAGTGGCTTTGGACCCGTAAATTTCGCCAAACCGAAGCCTTGTGCAACTCTCATTTAAATTTTGCTGATAAATAAATGGTCTCTGCTGCATTTACGAGCTGGTGCATTACACAGGTAATAGGTCGTCTCGCATGGTCAAATACGGAGCAATTCCGATTCCTGTTCATTCGACTGGGACAAGATATCAACTTCAAGACAAAATCCTTAGCTTTTATGTAAGAACGATAGCTCTTCTCCCATGGGTTGAAAGAAAACAACTCGAACAACATGTGACATATTGCTGATTTTCGGATTTTGGGGTACCTACTGTGAGTTTTTGACTGCGAAATTCACTCAGTTGCGAGCACAGTTAGCCTTGAGGTCTGCCTGTGCTATTTCGAACACTGGGACCGTATCCGAAGTAGTAGTTTCGATGGTGCACTCTCACATCACTGCAGTCTACGACCAACGACTTCGTTCTAGTTTGGACTCATCAGGTGACATAGTATCACGCGTAGATTTTACTGACGGTTGCTTTCTTTGTCGGGTGTACAGCTTTGTGCCAAGTAAGGGGATCACTTTCTAACCCAATTGAGGTGGAATGTGATGTCCAACAAGGCTCAGTGCAGGGACCGCGTTTATTCCTGGTGTTTATCAACGACCTAGCAAGAGTCATCTCCTCAAACTTCCTGCTTTTCGCCGATGACGTAAAGATATGGCGGGCGATTAGTAACAAGGCAGATCAGGATCTGCTCCAACATGACCTAGATTGCATTTTCGAATGGTCAAAGAGGAACGAGCTTCAATTGAACATAGCTAAGTGCAAAGTGATACATCTGCGTCACCAGCTGGTGAGAGCTTACAAGCTTGGAGAATACGCTTTGGAGAAGATCTCTCAGGAGCGTAGCCTGGGTGTATTGGTACAGGAAGATTTCGGGTGTTCAAAACAAGCAGAGAAGGCGACAAGAACCGGCAATCAACACTTCGGCCTTCTTCGTAGAGCCTTCTGTCGGTTTGAACCATCAATATTTCCCCAAATGCTTAACGCCTACGTGCGACCTCACGTGGAATGTGCTATTCAGGCGTGGCAGCCATGGCAGAAACAGGATCTCCTTGCTCTCGAGACTCCTCAACGACGGGCAACCAAGAACGTCAGGGGCCTCTTTCATCTGCCGTATCAGCTTAGACTGAAAGCTCTAAGAATTTACAGCAGTCGATATCGGCTTTTGCGGGGAGATCTCATAATGGTTTACCAGATTCTGAAGAACCCAAACCACATTTGCCGTCCGCTGCTGGAATTGAATCACAACACTAAACTAAGAGGTCACCCTCTGAAACTGACAATTCAGTATAGCCGGCTTGAATGCCGTAGAAATTTCTTTTCCCTCCGCGTGTGCCAGTCTTGAAACGAGGTCCCTAATTATGTAGTCTCTGCTCCCAGTCTGGCGATATTTAAAAACGTGTTGACGATGCATTGTCTCACTTAAATTTCATTTTATGATCTGTTAGCCAGGGGCTACAAAACGCAATCAAACGGTGTCTTTCCAAACGCCTAACCAATGCATTGATGGATTTATACGTTTAATACGCGAACATCTCCGCTATTCCACATAAGTCTATGGTGAGTCCACCACAACGCTTTTCACTTTATTATGCAATTCATTTTCGCAGTAATTTCCATCCCACGGGACTTGTTAAGCGATGCTTTTTTACCCGTAATAAACCATTGTCCATTGTCCATTGTCCAACGTAGTCAACTGTTTCGCCCCCCACACTAGTCCAATGAACATCGTATCTTCCCCCGTCTATCCTTGTATGTTTATTGTATTTTTCATACGTTGTGGTACCATGCCAATTGTACTATTGGCCGTGTTGAATATATATATATATATATATATATATATATTTCAGGTGGTGGGTTTTCAAGTTTGTCTTTATGCTTTTCTTTCCCATATAAATGCGTACTTATACCCTCTTCTATACACTTGCACACGTCGCTTAAGTCAGTTGTAGTTAATTTTGATAACATTTGCGCGTTTGTTGCATTTCAGTAAAATAAACTTCCTGACCTCTTGAAATTACCTCGTATTCGTTTATAGACAACTTATTTCATATGCTCATAAATTTAAGATTTATGTCACCGTTTCCTTATGCATTCATCGATTTCTTTCATTTGTTCTCATTCACTCAAGTGATTGGCTGTTGTTTGATATCCCCGGTATGGATGCGCTTGATGTGCGTGTTGCGTGTGTCTATTACCCTCTACCTCGTCGAAATTGGCTCTAGGAGACAGTTGGTCGTTGCTGGAGGGGACGGGGTGCACGGTCCTTGTGGCCGTGTTAGAATCAAAGAGTGGTTCCATGCACTCAGTGTGGAGCGGACTACGGTCCAACCACCGCCTTGTGTGCAATTGATTCCCAACTACAGCATACTTGTGTTTGCCTGTGAAGGAGTGTGGGCCGGCTCCGTTGATGAAACGTGGCTCCCATCCACATGCCTCTCGGTCTTATTCCTTCGGGTTTACACTGCATATGGGGTGTGTGGTTGGAGCTGTGGGTGGTGCAGCGCAAGCCACCCATGGTCCATGCACCCATGTAATAAACTATTGTTCCATTGTACTTCAGCATCATCACTACCACTGCTATGGTTCGCATCGATGTGTTGCAGACCCTATTTACCACAGCCTAAGCTGTGGCAAAGTTGGCGGCTGCGGAACCGTAGTCTTGGCTGGCCCAAGTATACTTACACACCACACTGCTTGCTACTAGTTTCTGCACCACTCATTACCATCCTCGTGGCAACAGATATGCGGGCTGAACCGAAAATCAGCGCTCGCCTCATTTTAGACACCTATTTGGCTACGAGCAGGAATCGTTGGTGGCATTCCTGTTAGTCTCTTGTTCAGTGCCATTTCATCTCGTCGCTTCGAAGAAGACCAAGCGAGTCGCATTCTGATGGTGGACCGACGGAGGAATCGTGTGCTTACTTGTCTTGATTGTTAAACACAGTTGGTCCTCATTGTGGCTCTACCGTGAGCAGGAGGCAGAATCCACTTCGAAATGGTTAGTTCCTGCTCACTTTGTTTGTGTGTTGAAAAGACTCCGAACTGATGTGGGATGATTCCGCACTTTCGTTACTTTGGTCTCGTTTTTGTTGAATCACATTACCAGCAGGTCTAAGCGGCAGTACGAAGAATAATTGATGGTTGTATGATGTCTCTACTCCATCTGGATACTAGAAACCAGAGGTCGAAAACCGTGGGGCCATACTGTGCACAGTGCTGTACACGCCCGTGGTCTTGTTCAATTTGTGCATACTTCTCACGTGTCACACAACGGAGTCTGGTAGAATGCGAGATTGGAATCGAAACTTTATGAAGTGCAATAATCAGTTAGACTTACATCGATAAGTTTAAAACATTGTGTCAGTACGTCTTATTTAGGTAGGTCATATCCGGGAGCCCATTGCAATTCACCAGTTATCCGTTTTGCACTCAACCAGTTATTACATGTTACCTGCGATTCCTATGGGGATGATTACGATATGCAGTTGTTTATCAGGCAGTGGTGACATTCCAACCACAGTGAACTGATGAGGCTATGCCCTGTGGAATAGAGGCACCTCGGTTCCGTCCTTCGTGTACGTTCTCAGTGTTACTGTATTCCGACAAGGACTACGTCGGACTGTGAGCGAATACAAGCCTCAATTGTGTGCCGTCACTGTGCAGCACGCAGCAGAACGGCTCAGCAATTTTTGCAAACCGAAATTTTCGCACTTGGTAAGCGTGGATAGTGTTTGATATCTGTAGTGCAGTATCATTTACGGCAAATCATCAATTCTTACAATAAAAGTCTGCTTCGCTCAAGGAAATTAAAATTTCCTGAATAGGAAGCCTGGTGACAATACAACTTGTTTATGGGGCTATACACCGCTTGTCGGTAAACATATGATTTTTTTGTTTATTTATATCGTATCGCATCTTAGCGAACGCACTATGCACATCCGCAAATCTGTCACTGCAGTAATGCAGCGTACACGAACAAGTGCAGGATTCTCTGGCGAAACGCGCGTACGCCGGTATATCCAGAAAAGATGACTCTGTGATTTACCATATTCACAAAGCTTGGCAATTTCCTTGCCGAGATTTGTCACCATTCGTGTGCGACATACTCAGTTCGTAGTTGTGGTAGCAGCTTTGACAGCATGCAAAGAACATCAAGAAAACCGCATTTATTCGTACTAAAACTGACACGCATACAATCTGGGCATTGGACACGATGTTGACGAAAAATGTTAACGCTTATTCACTGGCTGTGGTCTCCTTGTGCATGTTCGAATGTAAATATCCGCCTTAGACAACAATTATTCGCAGCATTTTGTTTAGAAACGAATAGTGTGGTAGGAGTGCATGAACGTGCTGCACTGGTGGTTGCTTCTGTTGCGTCATCAACCTGGTTGGCAGCTTATATGCACACAGACAGCAGAAGTGGTGCAGTCTGGGTCCCTGTTCTCTGTCCGTCTCGCTATCGCCATGCTGCACGGAGGACAGAATGGTGAAAGAACTTTCTTGCCGAACCCATGATGCTAAGCAGTTTCTGTGGGTTTCATTATGTCCAGCTCGTCACCCTGCATTTGCTTTGTCTTTAGGTACAGAGGAATTAGTCTGGTGGACAGACACCAGTTGTCGAGATGGGAGTAGTCACATTTAAAACGAGATGAGGATTAAATGCGTGCCTCCGCTTGTATGGTGTCTTGCAGGAGAATGCGGGTTCTCTTAAATAAAACACAAAATCACAGAGTGTACGGCTGGGTGGAATAAAAATTCAGTCACACTGGAATTGTTTGCGGATGTAGAATTGACATTAAACTTGAAGTCATGAGATTTCGCGTAACCAGTCGGTGGTAGAAAACAATGCGATTCATTGGAACAGCGGCAGCTATTTGCTTGAATAAACAATCAGTCAGACAGGTGCTGGATATCTAACAGACAGAGCATGTCGACGACCGCCTTTTCATGCACAGGCACTTGCACTACTTGCAGGTCATGTTTCCTCGCAGGTTCGATTCGTATCTTATCTACGATTGCTGGTTGTGTGTCTGATTTTCCTCGGTAGCAGCAGCTCCACCATAAGGAAAACTGAAAACAAATAAGCGTTTAGATGGCTTGTGAACCTGTTTTTCCGGTAATCAAATCACTGGGTAAAAGTTGCGTGGTACTTTGTGTTAAGTCAATATTAACTTTCATACATCTTTCATCGGATGGCATTACTGCTTGCCAACAGCCAACAACAACATTTATAGACACTAATTCTCTCCGATCGCATAGTATTGGTGAGCCCGGATTTTTCCTACTTGTGCTGAATTCCACGGAAGAAGCTCAATCAGATAACGTCTCCAGGTGGATCGCTTTCCATCTGCACCCACCCGGATAGTTGATTGAGCTCTAAGAACACCGGAAGGGATCCGTAGACTTGACACGAGGATGGAGGACATGATGAGCGCGAAACGAGTCCCTGAAAGCAGGAGCAGTATCAATACGTTCGCGAGACCATCTCCTCAGTTAAGGTCACAGCTCAATCGATCGAGGCAACGCCGTCGCCAAGTTACAAACGATCTTGCTCGAGGATTGTGATAGTGGTGTTTCAATCCAGACCAATGTCAACAAGGGTGTTGGAGTGCTGGTATGCCAGTCACAGCATCCTTGCTTCTGAGCTCCTGGGCAAAATGGTTTTCCATAATCAGACACACGACCTGAGTAGTTTAGTCGAACTACGTCCTGACAACGGTTTGGATGACATTACTCATCAGGTTGACGAAACTGGCCGTATCAACCCATAAGTTATAAAGAAGGGGATGTCCAAGGAGCAGATTACGGACTCGTTGACTGTGCCACTGATGCAATCAACGTTGCTCCGCACAAAAGGCAATTGGTGCTCGATCAGTAACTGGTCGACCAACATCATACTCAATGCTGAATCAACACTGAGATCATAGTAACTTTTCTGCACGTACGCCAGTGAGCTTTTACAACCGAACAAGCGTAACTTCCACTGTGTCAAACACCGTATGCCTGAGATCTCGTAGCTGTAAAGGAAACTTGGTTGCACTCGTAGATTACCAACAACGAAGTCGTGATACATGTTACGTCACTCGCACGGAACGATCACCGCAGCATGGAGGGTTGGTTAATTTTGTACTACCGCAGTGACCTTCATCCCGAATCGGTGGACGATCAGGAGAAGCTGACCATAGATTCACTCTGTTGTTTCCTGCGATTGAGCCGCGTCGAGACCTACCGTTTAGGTAGTCGTTTATCGCCCCTCAACGCATATCCTGAGATGGAAACCCGCTTGAGCTTAGCCTTGTGTAGGATCCTCTTACTACGATAGTGTCATGTCCTCATCTCAGATGACTTCAGTGTTTACGATTTGGGAGTTTCGGTATTCTCCAACGAGCAATTCATTGGCACACTGCAAGAGTCTATCACACGTGGCAGTTGAACTGTTCGCTGAGCTTGGCAATTTGGTTGCAAACGTTTCGTCACCAATCGAGGTGACATCATCAGTGCGTAGTTGAGTAGCGTGCAGTAGCGTAGAATAGCGTAGGGGAGCCTCGGTGAGAGTGCGCTGAGCGTGGTGTGCGTGCGTATTTTATACCGCGGTGGTTGCCCGTGGAGGCGAGCAATTCTATTGGTTGGGATTTCGATCCGCCTTCAGCCTGATTGATGGGCAAGTGACCTTTGACCTTGACTCCTTGTGTTTCGTGGTCTTTGTCTGCTTGCGCTTGTGGGCGAGTCTGCCGTCAATCCTGGTTGGCTAGACACACGTTCCACCGGATTCAATCGATTGAGTTGGCGGTCTTTCGCCAGTAGTGTTGCGTATACTGCGTCCAGTTCGATGTGTCGATTGATTGAATTCGTTGTGGAGTACCAGGCTTCCAAAAACTCCCTGGCATGTTTTGTACTTCCATGTGCTAAGATCTTAACATGCTCCAGATCGAAATGGTGGCCTTCTTGATCTTCGTGCACAGAAACCAATGAGTGCGGATCATGTCTTCTGACGGCCGCCTTGTGTTCGGTGATTCGTGTACAAAGCTTCCTTCCAGTTTGTCCGACATAGTTTTTATCGCAGTCGCTGCATTTTAGCTGATAGATGACATTGCATTGGTCGGCTTGATTGACTTTTCCTTTGGGTCTTGAGATCAATTTCCGCCTAGCAACCGCCTAGCAACATGACATAGAGCCAACAAAGCCATGGAGCTTCGCAGATAAGGGGAAGTCACTGCGTCATGATCATCGTGGCATGGTAGTTGAAGGTGAACAACACACTTCAGCTAATTTGCCGCAAGAAGAATGGAACATTTTGACAAAAAGTAGAACAAAACAATTTTAGTTTGTTTTGCACACACCGATTTTTCACTTTCTTTGTCATTTTCAATGATTGTAGTATTAAACATGTGAATCAGTACAATACTGTACACAATTCTTCCACTGATTCCGGTTGCGGGCCATATCTTCAAGAGTGCTAAGCCACTGGCACTCCTCATCTTTGGGTCCCCATCCTGGAAGAAGTACGGATCCAACAGCGGCTAGACACGACGTCAGCGATTTCATGTGCTGCCGCCAAGTGGAAGGCTGACCACCACGCAATCGCTTCCAGCCAGGTCCTTGACGAGCGAATAGAGCACGATGCGGTAGACGCTCAGGTGCCATGCGTAGGACGTTACTGAGGCATCTCAACTGGCGCAACAAAACCAATTTGTTGAAGGGAATACTCGCATTCCCCAAGATGCGACGTCGGACGTCATTACTATTAACTAGATGTTGCCACCAAACACGGGTGATCCTCTTTAAGAAACCGTTATCGAAAGCAGAAAGACGACGCATGTCTTCCACACGAATCGGCCAGGACTTGCACCCATACAACAATACTGAGCTTGTCCAGTTCCCACATTGTATGTGCGTTACTTCCAGTTCGAATAAATTCGGGTTTTCTTGCGGTTCTTTTCATGCTAGCAAAGCCGATACCACAACTACGAACTAAATATGTCACAAATCTCAGCAAAGGAATTGTGAATCTTTGTGAACATGGTAAATCACAAAGAGTCATTTTTCCTGGATATACTGGTGTACGCGCGTTTCGCCAAAGTATCCTGCGCTTGCTCATGTACGCTACACTGCTGCAGAGACAGATTTGCGGATGTGCATAGTGCTTTCGTTAAGATGTGATACCATATAAATAAATAAAGAATTTCCTACATCTACTGACAAGCGGTGTATGGCTCTATAAGCAACTTTTATTCCAGTCATACATCTCAGTCGGTGAATATTAATTTCCATGAGCAAAGTAGGCGTTTTTGGTAAGATTTGATGATTTGGCGTAAATGATACTGCACTATAGACATCAAACAATGCCCACGCTTATCAAATGAGAAAATTTCGGTTTGCGAAAATTCCTGAGCCGTTCTGCTGTCTGCTGTACAGTGACGGCACACAAATGAGGTTTGTACTCGCTCACAGTCTGACGTAGTCCTTGTCGGAATACAGTAACACTGAGAACCTACCTGAAGGACAGAACCGAGGTGCTTCTGTTCCACAGGGCATAACATAATCTGTTCACTGTGGTTGGAATGTCGCCACTGCCTGATAAACAACTGCATATCGTAAGCATCCACATAGGAATCGCAGGCAACATGGAAAAACTGGTTGAGTGCAAAACGGATAACTGGTGAATTGCAATGGGCTCCTGGATATGATCTACCTAAATAAGACGTACCGACACCATGTTTTAAACTTATCGATGTAAGTCTAACTGATCATTTGTACTCCATAAAGTTTCAATTCAAATCTCGCATTCTATTAGACTCCGTTGTGTGACATGTGAGAAGTATGCACAATTTGAATAAGACCACGGGCATGTACAGCACTGCGCACAGTATGGTCCCACGGTTTTCGAATTCTGCTTTCCATTATCCAGATAGAATAGAGACATCATACAACCATAAGTTATTCTTCCTACTGCCATGTAGACTTGCTGGCAACTCACAGTCTGTGTG
>CALYDF020009091.1:0-11066 GCA_944474145.2 Dicrocoelium dendriticum
TATTAATGAAGGTAGGTAAGTAATGAGGGTTGATATGAGAGTAAGAGGAGCAGGTAGAAACGAAAGAAGTGAGGCGTCCGCAGTAACTTGTGTTCAATTATCCGCCCTGCTGTACGTAGCAGATAAGGTGACACTTGTTACTCTCTGCGGCGGCCACTGCAGGATGAAGTTTATATTTGGAATAAACGTCATGGTTGTAGGTTGGTTGGGATTTGCCAGGTCTCTTAGATTTAGGCAGGAGGACGATTAGATTCAATAGCTAAAGCCTTTGGGTTAGAAGTTTTCTGCAAGGCAGCTTGGAGAGGGCAATGCGTTAGTTTCACATAAATGGACGCCATCCCGTTTCAAATCCCCAACCCGGAGGACCAGGTGACTGAGAAGGGCTGACCGCTCACCATTGACAAATTTGGTCGAAGTAGCACTTAAGGTGCCCGGAGGCACCACTGGATCAAATAAGTACACAAACCGTCGCACCAACGTAAGATGCAGTCTAGTTGCGACGGCCACAAAAGCCAAACAGCAGATGAAGGCTAAGGTTGCTGCATTGGAAGCCCTACGGCACGCAGCAAGTGTAGCGGTCACTACAAAACGGAACACCGCACATTTTGCTTCCCTGAACTGCAAGCGGCAGGGACCACATCGCCGTAATCATCTCTAACTTTGGCAGAACGATAGGCTAAAGCTGATGGCAGCTACGAGAGCCAAGCGGTACTCATGGCTACGAAAATTAGACAATACCGGTAGCGTCCGGTTCAGCAAGGACCACTAGACCTGCCATCGGTTATAATCAAAAATGAAACAGGTGAAAAACGGTCCTCCGGACACGGCACTCAAACGTTTCTTGTCGAGTGAGGTTCTCCAGGGACACAGGTTACGTATGCAACGATTACTGCGAAGGTCGTTCGAGTGGCCACACTTATGATCCTTTTGATGCACACAGTTAACATGACTAGAGGGGCAAACGTTACACAAACACTGCGTGTCAGCCAACCAGGACAAAGGCTTTCCCTAAGTTAAAGCCGAACGAAAAAGGATCTGCTAGTAGTGCCGGGAATGTCGTAGGCTCTTACGTCCCCAAATCTACCACCAGCACATGGGGTGGCAAGTTATCTGATGGCCAACGCAAATGTACCGCATAGTGTTTGCTGATGGCCGTCATAGCCGAGCCCATAAACCTGGTATGTGTCACTCGTCACCCGGACTCTGCACAATATGGGGAACCCAGATTCATATGGGGTGGTCTTCCGGCTGACACTTGCAGGAATGTCTGCCTATGTAACCGATATCCCGGGAAGCGTGAGCTTCACAGGAGCCCCTTGCGCTGCAGGTACCGAAGGTTGGAACCATCGCGGACCTCATATGTAATGACTCAGCTGTAACGTTACATAATATTTTGTGAACACATACAAAGAAACCGTTTATTCCATAGGTAGAGGCCGGCGAAGGCCTGAGCTAAAAAGTAGGCTAAGTATTATTTTACCACTAGTAGGCAAGCTAACACGTTACACATAAACACGGTGATAACGGACAGTAAGAACGCAGCACGCTTTGCGTTTATTGTTAAGCTTGACATGCAGCGAGAGTGGCTAATTTTTGACATGAAAAATTGGCCTGGAGAGAATTTGTGTTCCGGTACACCAGGCTAAATGGTGATGCTTTCATAACTGGATTGGAAAGAGATGTGTATAGGTGGGTGTGTGCTTAAGTATGAACAAAAATGGTAGTTGTTAAAATTTATTAGTTCTAAATGTTGCTTTCATTCGTCGCGATTTCAAAAATACAAAAATACAGTAATCAGACAAGAGATACGTACACCCCTTATCCAAGCAAGTAAGTTACTGCAAGCATAAACTTTACGTGCATGAAACAATTGCATTAACACTTATTTGCTCCATAAAACAGTCGTTTACACTTTACTTTCATTTACCATTTGCCTGCTTTCCACTATGCCGTGAACTTCAACTACACCTGTAGTCATCACTTTAACTCATCGTAACCGTTTTCACGAAGCTACTCCATATAGCATTATCTTCTATTGCCCAAACCTTAATACCACCGAAATTATGAATACAATCCGCAGCCACTCAAAGTAACTTGGATGTTACCGAGGACAATGGTAGCAAAACCCTTTCCTGCCAATACAGAAATTAGCCTTTCCCACATACAGTTGTCGGGTAACTTGAATTCTTCGCCAACGTCTTTATCAACAAAACTATGTTCCGATACGCAATCATAGAGGCCAACCAACTGCTTCTCTTCGCTTCCATCACCGGGAATAACGTAGGTACTTTAGTTTATCCGCAAATACATGTAGCAACCTTGAACCTTAAAGTTGCTTCAGCCTCAAAACCTTCACTTGTTTTACTGACGGCACTTTCGTTATTACAACTTGCTTTGGGAAGTAACTTGCTGCACCTTGGCTCATCGTTGTTGCCTCGCTTTCCATTTTTAGCCTCACAATAAGCATTGGTTTCAGTTGCGTCCGACTTCTATACTGTCCAACAGCTGCCGCGTCTCTTACGGGTACTTGGGTACTGCCTAGTATCTTAGACGCTAACCTACACTTGGTGACCCCATTTCAATGTACGCCTCCACCAATTTGCATTTGTATTCTGGTGAGCTCCTTCCAGTAGCATTTTGCTCCATTACTTACTAACGTTTCGTTTTCTCACCTATAGCACATACTTCCTTATTTCTCACGATGAATAGTTCATAGGGTAAACAAGACACCTAGGTTGTTAGTGCCGTAGAGCTAGCCTTTCCAGGTCCGGTTGGGAATAACCCGTTATTTTGTTTTGCACATTTGGAATCCACTTTAAATAATCGTAAAACTTTTTGATTGCACTAAATCTCAACAAGGTATATCTCGGCAGCAGTAGTGTGTAGTTCCTGCAGAGAACCCCCATAGATTGCTCTCCAGCAGTTGAGAAATATAAGACATTAAGGCGGGCTATCGTCCAGTGAATAATGCCCTCTGACAAGATACGACTGCAACAACTGTACGGGATATGCAAATGGTGGACAAAATGCCTACAGTCCTGTTGTGACAGATGCAACAGCACGTAGGCACGTGTAGCGCGGAAGCTGAGATTCTCCGCTAAATGTTGACGCAAAGTCTCGGAAATCATACAGGCCACCCTCACTATGGCAAGTGTCCTGGTTCAAGCAGTAGTTGCAGTTCCTGCTGACCGTGTCATCAAACGACGTTTGCCAACGAACAAATATAGAACGTTTACTCGACAACCCAGTCACAGACCCAGCAACATCCACAAATAGTGAGCCATCAAAGACCAACGCTCTATTATTAGCATTAACTTCCATACAGCGCCTGGTGGAGAAACTCTTCCTAGAACAAAAGCAGTGCAGTCGCTCCAGCTAACCATCACGCCATAAAACGGGTACCGATTCAGGATATTGCTTCCACCGATTGCCCTTTTGGAACTGAGCCCCTAAGTGCAAGCAACCATGCAGTTTTTCTGTCGCAATGCAGGCAACATTTCAGGCTTTGTCATAATGGCGACTGAAGGTGTCAACACAGCCCAAAGTCGTCTTGCATAACTTAAGGATTATGATTCCGAAACATAGATCTTAATTAGTACCGAGGCGGAAGTCAGCGTCAATCCCGTATTACAAGTGAAACAACGGTTTATTTGGCTAAAAGTATGGGCGCCGTTAACGGCACGCTTATCCTAGACCAAGGCCTTCAGCACACGTTCGCTGGGTATTCACCGTTGCTACAGTATATTTTGCCATCATCAACGTTGAGTTTCGCAGATAGTTCCACCCATTGGCCGGTGCGAAATGCCAGATAATAGCCGACGATGCAACGAAACTCAGCGTGCGTGGCATCACCGCTGATGTCGCATCAATAACCCGCGTCTACACCTTTCCATAAACCTCTCCAGACTACGCCAACCTCTTTTTTCATTATTCCATGCTCGCACAGCCAATAAACACAGCTTCGCCAGTGGCAACCCAAGTCACGCACCAAATACGGACGAATGGCCCACACGTCTCATGCTGTCCACGCCGACTATCACCCGAGAAAGTAAGGGTAGCTAGGGCAGTTTGAGCACATGCTCGACGCATCACAGTGTCACAGTCAAGCAGACTAAGCTCGACCTCGGCAAAACAAGGGTAGAATTCTCAGGCCACTTCGTTTCATCGTCGGGTAACGAAGTCCTTTCTGATAAGGTCAAGGCAATCAAGGACTTTCCAGCTCAGACTTCGTTCAAACACCCGGCAGCTTTGTGCTTTGATCGATTGCTATCGACGCTTCATGTCGCGCTGCGCTCAACTCATGCAGCCTCAGACTGACCTGCTCAGAGGGAGTGAAGATAACTTCGCCTCCTGTGTCAGCACAGAGAGCATTCGCTGAGTTCAAGCATGCTATCATCAACATGGCCCTCCTCGGTCATTTCGAATCGGTTTAACCCCTTTCTATTATGACTGATGCCTCAGACGTCGCCGTAGGAGCCGTCGTCCAACAACAATTTGGTGAGCAATGGCAACCCCTGAGTTTTTCTTTAAGTGCCTGCAGCCAGCGGAATCCTGGTACGACACGTTTAACAGAGAACTACTCACCATTTAACTATCCATTCGCCACTTCCAGTACGCACTCGACGGCCGTGAGCTCACAGTCGCACTGCCCACAAGCTCTTCAGCTTCGCCTTCAACTCTACTTGAGACAAATATTAATCCCTGGAAAGACGACACTTAGGCTGAGTCACGTAGTTCGTTGCTGACACACGGCATGCCACAGGTGTTGTAAACCCAGTCGCCAACGCTCTCACACGCATCAACCCCACTCTCCGGTCATAGCCTACGTCGACCTTGCCGCCATGGCATCGTCTCAGGCGTTTAAGATGAATACGTACAACGCATCATGCAGTCCAATTCGCTGCAACCGATTCCTTTCCAAACCACGGAAGGAGCTATCCTCTGCGACCCTTCTATATTTTGTCCTAGACCTCTCGTGCGCGCCTCCTTCAAACGCACTGGCTTCGACGCACTGCATTTACTGGCACATCCCTGTAGCAGCGCCTCTTTGAAAATCAGCATCAAACGTGGCGTCTGGCCGCGTGTAAACGATGAGGTTCGTACCTGGGCTCGTGCAAGCCTTCAATGCCAGCGCCCCAAAATACGTCGTCACACACAGCCATTTTAGCTCCTTTCTCTCCCCGGACTCTTGGTTCATGCTTTTACACTTAGACCCAATAGGTCGCTAGTCTCCTACAAGCGGCTTCATATATATTCTTACATGGGTCTATCGTTTCACCAGGTGGCCGGGGGCCATTCTCTTTACAGCCTGCACGGCTGCGACTGTTACACGAGCCGCCTTAGATGGGTGGTTCTTACGTGTGCCAATTCACCATTACAACTGATTGTAGCACGCCTTTCAGAGCTTCACTACTCGATACGTACTGCAAGTTTTAGGCATTCGCCGCATTTCTACGACAGCTTATCACTGAGCAGCTGGTGGTTTAGCTAAGCGTTTTATATGCCCCTTAAAGCCCCGCTCTGCGCCTCCACCGACCCTAGTCCGGGCGCAACCGCTTCGCTTCTACTCTTAGGCATCCGCAGCAGCATCAAAGCTGATTTGCAATGTGCAGCAACGGGGCCGATTTACGGCACAACGCTAACGTTTCCAAGTGCATTCGTTTCGCCTTCCGCCTCTTCCGGTAGGCCTTGGCCTAAGCTTCCGTCCTCCCTTGTTCAACGCCAGCGTACACTACGCCCGACTTCGCTACGTATGCAGATTATCAATATGCAAATGCACAGCGGACTCCGTACCCGCACTCAGGGCTTTCTCCGCACCTATGCAGAGCGAGGTCCTGTCTAGCTTCCCTACGCTTGCCCTGCAGCGTCCTGCAACGGACTCCGAAACCTTTCAGTTTAGACGCGAATGGTCACCGAACAACAATGTTCATTGACCGGCTCAAGGTGACTTTCTTTGACGAACCACTTGCAACCCATCTTGATGCCCCGCACTTGCGGGGACATCCTGCGCACTGAATATGCCGAAACCCTGCGTTCTCTTTCACGCTCAACCGACTCCGCTTTAACCACAGACGATGGACCGACGCGGTAAACACGTCCAACTTTCGGTCCGTGTTACCGATTTTATAATCTTTCGATATTGCCATTAACATGCCCCATTCCTCCTTAGTGATGGTCGTATTTCTCCTTCCCAAGCTTTTGGCGTACCTGACAAATACCCAAAACCTTTGGAAACCGAGAAAGTTTATTCGCTTTTATCATGCATGCTTTGTTCCGCTTCAGTGTCAAGCCACTTCTTAGATCATTTCCCACTCCTCCTTCGTTCCACCTTGCAGATACTCAACTGCGGGACCTGCGAAGGCAACCCTTGTTTTTCTCTCCAGGCGGCTTATCGTAACACCCTGGTAACGATTCAGCCAATCTAAGGCTCCATTGCTAACACAAGATATCATCAGCCACTCACGACCGCGGAGGCCCTGGACCCACTAGACCTTAACCCCCTGGTTGCGCATTGTCGCCGAGGGCGCCCGGATTTATTTGTGTTTCGATGTCTGTGGGATGCAGTGCTTTTGGGGTTGACATTTTAAACTCACCGCCAGTGCTGCAGCAAAAGAATGCCTTGCCACTTGTCTACCTTCACTAGAGAGTTGGTTTGCCATTCCTACCAGCCGTCCCTACTGGCCAGTGATGATGTAAGCAACTCCACCCGATCACCGTAGATAATTAAAAACCGAAGCCTGGACCCAGCGAACTCTGCAACACACCCCAGCTTGGAAGCTTTGGTTCAAGTGCATGCAGTTATTTGCACTCATCCTCACCTGCCGTTTTTCTTCACGAACGGCCCCGTTGGATAATTTCAGCCTTTAGCATTCTAGTTTGGGACACTTATAGTGTGTTCAACAACGCCTTCTTTCTTTATTTGCGATCTTGTTTGTTACCTTTGGTTTAACCTCAAAGCCTTTACTTGTTTTATTAACGGTCCTTCCGTTGTCTAAATATGTGTTGATGGGTAACTTGTTGCACTGGTTTTCACCCTGTCGTATTGCTTCCTAATCTCTAGCGTGCGCCACATATTTTGGGTTTAGTTGCATCCGACTTCCGTGCTGTCCTGTAACTGACACCTTACATGTCATAGCTTACCGACTATTGTCTAAGGTTACTCGCAATAGCACGTGCCCTGATGGTGCGAACATGCGTAATTTGATGCTAGCCAGAAAGCCGCTAAATATTCCACGTTTATCGTCAAATTGTTTAAATAGGTTTTGAGCACATGTTTCAAGCGCTGGTTAATATACATGCAATTTACTGTCTATGCGTAGCTGCAAAGTCTTTAATTTAGTCGCGCTGGAGTAGCTTGGGACAATCATTGACTACTAACCTTGCCTGTAAGCCTGTTTCTTCCCCATGACTGTTAACGTGAACCGTGCACTTTCTTAACTCAGATTTTGGCTACCCAGCGTAAGTCCAAAACCTTGCATCGCAAAGGGATTACTTGGATAATATTTTAACAGACGTAGAACTGATGATTTGAACTGAAACACCGGTGGCAACTTGTATTTTAACCAAATCATCCTCGATTTTCCCGCACCCATTGTAAAATGGGTGCATGTTACAGGTTCATATGGATGGCTTCCCGACAAATGTCTTTGTAGTGCCCGCTGTTTGCTTTGGGATTATTGTGTTATAGCAAATTGTTCTGCGGAACTGTTAAAGCATGTGGTGTGGGTTAGGGTTGCAACCATGCTCCATATAAAAGGCCACATATGTTGTGTCAACAACACTGACGTGATGGATGTGGCTACTAAATAAGCCAGTGCCCTTTGCCTCTCGCAGTTTGTCATTGCAATTCAATAAGGTGTTGTGTCCTTCAGTGTTTACAGCGGTCTTTAAGTCGACCGCTGCATTTACACCCAACATCACTGTTCTATTGTCTAATGTATATATCTTAGTATTGCAGGATTACACCAGCAGATATTTTGTTAACCCAAATTCCAAGGTCATTGCGCCCCTTAACTCTGGCCAACTTTCAATATACACGCGTGCTAAGGTGCAGATCCCCTATCTATTGTCTGTGGACACAAAGCGCTACGTCATATGTGACGATTTATGAAGAAAGGAATATATGAAACTTATCTTTTGCAATTAAAACAAACCCGAAGGTTTCGTCTAGCAGCTTGGGCTCAGTTCTCAATCGATCTATGCCAGTCCATCCCCATTTTTCGACCCTTTTTTAAACATCAGATTTAAATCTAAAGCTTTCGTAATTTTACAGCTTAACTGGTAAAATACTGAAAATGTACCACTTTGGGTACCTAAAGCTTTTACTGACTGGACGTGACTTGTGTATGAACCACTTGCTTGATCACCGCATCGCAACGGGTTGTGGGGCCCACATATCACGCTGCTCCTATTAGCTCAGACCCTTCCTCAAAGCACGAGGTAATGCCAACAGCTTGAGCACACGCCAATAAGATACAGGTGGCACGGAAGCGTAACAGGCACCTGAGTATACTGATCAAACTGCCTATACTTCGCCGACTCAGTGCTTTACGCAGAGGTTTGCAATCATTTCGGAGGATCGCCCAGGCGTGGTAACTACGGATAGACTGTGAAATATCTACCAGAATCTACGGCGTTTGTCAAGTACCGGGCCACCCTATTGACACCGTCCTCCTTCTCGGTGGCGAGACACTGTAGCTTGTGGCTAGTTTTTCTACCTGGAAAGTTGTATCACTGCTGGTGTGGCTGTTAGGAACGATACTCCGGTGCGTATCTCATGAGCTCTCTCACTTACCATACTGACAAACTTGTAATGCTGCCATGAAATTCGTCTCTCCATCAAAGGGCGGTTCATTGTGCGGCTCTCCGCCCTGCACCTTGCGAGACTTCGCCTGTTATTACCGTTGACCCGAGTCAGTTATCTGCCCGCAGGCGCGATTGCTTGCCACTTCTTGTCCACGTGTCATGCTGAACCAAGTAGGTATTTCTAAGTTAACCAATATGTCTTGAGTGGAGGCAGTCACTGGCACAAGTAGATGTCTCACTGCGGCAGTTACGATGGCTGGGCCACGTATTGCTTGTGCTCGTACAGCGGCTTCCGCGTCGTGCGTGGCTCGCGCTTTCTTGGGAGGGCGGGAATAAGGGATCGGTAGACGACCTACTACTATGAGAGGCGGCATGGAGAAGGTGACATAACCGCTGACGTCGGTCGGTTGTTCTGGGCTTCCATTTTGAGGTCCCAGCGATACAGTGTCGCCAGATGGAGACTGGTAGTCATACTTCAAGTAAACATAGGTGCCGCACTGTATCATTGCGTGTTACGGCCGTTGCCACCTCTTAACAACAAAAAATGCCTAAAAACACAAAACTGTAGTGTGTTTTGCGGCCACTGTCACGTACTTTGTAAGTGCTGCTATATTGGAGCTATATTTTGCATTTCTGGGTACGCAATTCTATTGAGATTATATGGCAAACAGCCACCCCCTATAATTATTCTTATTTTCCCCTTACATGTTTGAAACGTTATACGGCAATTATAGCACGAGCTGTGGCTACGGTATTGGCAGTTGCTCCAGAACTCGCGAATTACTGAAAGTATTGTGGTAATTGTGCTGTTATCGTGTAAACCGTTCAAGCGATGTTCTGATTAAGATAGTTTGTTTACGTTTGTATTAATATGGACGCTACAGATCTGGTTTTTTAAGTTTGACTGCTATTAAATCCACATTGGTTTGATGCACGAGGTCAGCCGTTAATCAGATATATTCCATATATTCTGGGTTTATGACTTTTAGGTAATTACTCCGAAGTGCTGTACGCTTTTAAAAGGTATACTATTTCAAATCGGCTTATAGTTAATTTTACTGGAAATCAGAACAAATCTATTTTATTTACATTTGCTGTCATCGCTTCCTTCCCTCTTCGCATGAGCCCACTATTTATCGGGACCCTTAATTTACCGAAAACGGATAATGGGGTTAGATTAATTATGGTTGGAAAGCGGTTCCTACTTCCTTGGTGCAATACTCGCGCTCAGTGAGTACCTAAAACTTTACTGTTACCCATGTAGGAGCATGTGGTTAGTGTAGATTATGATCTGACACCTCGAGGACCCAGCTTTTAGCCAAGTATAGCAAAATACATTTATTTATTTCCCTTTGTGGATGTTCTTGATCGCTTGGTTCGCCCATCGTTCGCCATAACCCAGCATTTCCTGCATGGAGCAGTGTATGGCTACTGACGGAATATTGTAGGTCATTAATTAACAGTAGAAAGAGCAAGCAGAAGAAATGCGGGTAGCGAAGGGCTTTGCGCATCGTTGCACTACACGATGATTAGCCATGGTAGCCAGATGCTTGCTAGCATGTAGCTCAGCGGTTCGGTCGCTCTTCCTGCACCAAATGCGCTTAGCAGAACACATCGCTAGATCTCCCGGAGCTCCCTCCGCCCCTAGCTCATGTAGCAGCTCAGCTGCCTCAGTAGACTTTTCTGGTTTATTTAAAATGGAACTATACGCAGCACCATAACTTGGCTTGAGTACTTGCGTAACGTCGCGTTGTCGACTCATTCGTTGTGACCTCCTTAGCAAACCGCGTGTGTTTGCATTCCTCCCGTTCGCCGTCCTTTAATCAGTAAACCCTCACTTAGCGCTCTTCTAGCCATCAATCATGCCACATCTGGTCAGCGCACATCCGGCACAGCCTCTCATTTCTAAGCACTCTGATATCCCATACGCGCCGCAACGTCTACGACACATTCGCATGTAGGAAACTAGCTCGCTCACTGACTTTTCATGGCGCAGCCTACTTCAGTAACAGTCCCCTAGCACCTTACCATGGATTGAGTAGCTGTGCGAACCCGTGCTTCTGCCTTATATCGTGTGACGTCCACAGCCACCTTAGTGGGTACTTTCATTCTGCCCGCTCGTTGTCCCTTCTGTAATTAAGCTTTCCAAGCTCTCTTATGTCCAGCACTCTTAGCACATCAAGTCAGCGCAAGCTGCTTCTACCCCACTTTCTTGATGCGCCGTCTTCACTAAGTTGCTGCAACCCCTCTGCACTTATGCA
>CALYDF020009092.1:0-10971 GCA_944474145.2 Dicrocoelium dendriticum
ACATTATATTGAATGAAAATAGCTACTTGTCATCTAACTTTGAGTTCTAGTATTGTCCACGAACTCGGAAGTGTCATGCAAGCTGAGAGTAATTACTCCACTGTTATTTACATATTTACAAAGCGGAAAATGAAGTAAACGACAGCCAAACTAGGTGCCATTACTTCTTCTCGCATTCCGGGCTGGAGTCCATGTGACTCGCTTTGTGGTTAGCAGCAGTTGGTTCAAAGTGTGTCTAGTGCTGATTTATCTGCGGGGTAATGGCTGATTATGACGCTTGGCAGTGAAAGCCACAAGGAAGCTTTCTCGCCGATGCCACCTTATCTTGGCATGATAACCGGCTGTTTGTGATGCTATTTTGACCACCCAAGGCGTAGGCGCCTTGACCCTGAAAGTTTACTTAGGGTATTAAGGTTTCCAGATAAGTTCCCCTTCTCTCCCTTCTAGTAGTGTTTATTTCATAGGTCATCTTGATTGTACAACAGGGAATCATCAGCTCAAATGGCTAATGTACTGCTGTTGATGATGACGATGTTGATGTTGATAATTATGATGATATGTGTTAAAGTGGAATAACACGTCCAAATTTTACAAAATGTTGGACCGAGATAATCGGTGAAATAGACCCTGTTTTCAAGTAGCCCATTTGAATAATATTGAACAGAATCCTAGTTCCAGCCAATATAGCAATTATTATTGTGATTTTCTGTACAAATAGTTTTAGCTGACGTAAACCATATGTCCAAAAGCATCAGGCCTGTAATAGTGATCTGTGTCTCATTGCTTGTATCCAATAGATGGATAAAATAGGACGGTGTCAGGTACCTACGAAATTGGTTGGACAAATAATATGGCATACGGTTCCTGAAAATCTCATGTATATATGCATATGTATACAATAGATAAGGTAACAATGATGCAAGGCTATAAAGGCAAACAGGTCCATTCCAAGCAAAACTATAAAACGCCGCAAGGCGCTTCGCAAAACTAGCATGTGCAAAGGTCTGATTTTACCAGAAGGAGCTATGTGCGCATTCGGTTCGGACTCCAACACGAGGGACTAACAAATATCCAGTTCCGAAATAACACTGCCATCCCCGCATGCCCGCCAACTTAAACCAGCTGACGATTTATTTATACAACATTATGTGGGTCTTCAGAATATTTGGACCCTTTTCCTGTTAGTTATGTAACAGGGATGATGGGTTATTTTGAAGTTATTGTTGTGCGGCTAGACTGTGACGCGCCATCCTAATGTAGACCGTCATTCAGTCACTCGGAATGTAGCCAAAGCAGCTAGAAATTGGCGGGTTTCGACCTCATTTGTGCTAATTAGATCAACTGAGTAGGCCTTGAACCCGGGAGATTTGGGATGTAAATTGTGACCTCTAACTGTAAGCGAAGAAGAGCAAGTGGGGTAACGCATAACGCAACAATGTTTGATTGTTTGCGAAATCACTTCGTGGTATTATTTGTGTGACTGGATTGAGACGTGCAGTCCCCATTCGCTTTAAAAGGAAACATGGTTAGTTTAACTCCTAAGACGTAAGCTGGTTAAGCTGAAGGAACTTCGTTACACTGGTTGTAATCTTTGTTTACTTAGTTCTGAGTGTTGAATATTTGGACGTGCCCATAAGACATTAGCAGTACTAACGCGAGAATTTAGCAGACTCAACGGCATGCAGGTTAAGGGAAAGCATTTGGATTTTAGCAATATTAAGGTATGCGATAGTTAATAATTCAGCGATATATGTTGGATATTGCGAAACGCAAAATTAAAAACATTGCGGCAGCAGCTTACAAACTTCGCAGATACGCTCAATAACAGAAACTTGCTGTTCTCATATGCATTTTGAATCATGCATCTGATAGATGTTTTATAGAACTGAAATGCAACTTGAGTTATTAAAATTGATACAGATTATAAAACTTTTCGAACAAGAATCCACATCACGTTTGAGAAATTCAAATTATTAGGTGAAAAACAAGTTTTTAGCCGAAATCCCTTGCAATAATACATGCAGGTTTCCACTTGTCCGAAAAAGCGTCAGACGACCGTTTGCACCTAAGTGCAGATCAAACCACGATTGTTTTCCAGACCAAATCGTCAGTTTTCATAACTTCAAACGTAGTGCGCCTAATTAACTCCAATCAATCGTACACTATCGCTTCCTCTGATTTTGTGTATCTGCGTAAATTTGACGTACAAGGCGGAACCATTAAAACCAGATCACGGAACAACAACTAATGTAGTACATCAACCAATGCGATAAATGTAATATAAGCGCAAAAAGGGAAAACTCTCATTAATGGATACCGAAATCCTTTGCAGAATACCATCACAACTGAATTCTCAGCTGTTGGTGTAAAGGCATCGCCACAATTGCCAAAGTCGAGCGCTGGAAATGCTAATCGATTGGTGGATTATTGGTTTTGGCCACACAAGCTGATAGCAGCTCACATGTCCACGATTAACGCTCAACGTTCAATGAATGGAATGTGAAATTAAGGAAAGCATGCACACATTTAGTCGCGCGCTCGCTCGTACACACATGTGAATATGTAGACTTAGCACACACCAATAACAAGTATTTCTGTGTAGTACAACCCGTGCGTCGAAACACAGGTCTTTCCTAACCTACGGAGTACGCAGCAAGCCATAGAAAATTCAGACATCATTTTGTTCCTATTGTATTCCTTTAAAAACATCTTTTCATGAAATATACACATCGTTTATACATATCTTAATATTAGTGGCATGTATCTTCTGATCACATTATATGCATAGAAAACACGCTAATAATTGGTTGACCCCGCCTTTTAATTTGTTCTGCTTCTTTTATACTTCACTCAAATCTGACGCCTTACAGACTCAATCAACACACTCATTGACTCTCTAGTCTTACAATGATGCTGCAACTTTCCAGTTGCCTCCGTTATAGAATCACGACCCTAGGATTTGGTTTACTCAATTCCAGGCACTGTTGGCCTTACAAACCATCAATCAAGTACGTGCGATATATTATTATGTGCTCGGTGTTTTTCCTCAGAAATAGCGGCAGATTTGGGTGGTATTTTGTCGGCAGCCGATAGTAGCAAGCCATACACATAACTACGGAATACAATAATCTCTCGTACGACATTATCAGATAGTAAAATACCTGTACGAATAACCAGCAGTGACACTGGACGGATATACATAATCACCATTCTTACCTCCTCTCTACAACATTCATGGTGATCGACAGATAGACAAGGGATTGCGCAGACAGCTATTCCTCAAAAGATTATTCATTGAGGTTCTATCAATCTACGCAGCAAATGGAGACAACGTTCCATTATCTCAAGTGGCGAGCACAGTGGACAAGATTTCAGTGATTTAACCTAGTTCTACCAACATAAACACTGTTTTCCTTTGTTCCGCACTTCCCACCACCAACTCTGGTATTGAGAAATTAAGGCAACATATCGAAATGTCAAACCTTAACCGAGCTCCTTACCTTCATTTCCCAAAGTGTTTATGTGCGGGCTCACCCTCACGTTCACGCTCAGTCTTCACACCGGCACTCAATGAACTGTTGTTACCATGAGACGTTTGCTCGTCTAGCCCGTAAATGCACACCACCCTACTCATTCCTATCCACTATCCGTTCATCGGCGTCTCAGACGGGATAAGAAATAGGGCAGACAGTCTAGGCGAGTAATGTCCAAGGACACCACCTCCCTACCACTCGCCGTTTGCTTATTCTGGATAGAAATTCCGGTCTCCGATTCCTCGTTGACCCTAGAGCAGACATCATCGCCAATCCGGCCACAACCACCAATTTCCAAAATTCACCCTAATCGCTTAGCCTTAAAGCAGCTAACGGAACAGTGAATCAAAATTAAAGTCAACGATCATTAACACTTAACCTCGGTCTACGCCGAGAATTTCCGTGGATATTCCTTGATGCTGACGTCCATCAGCCGAGTTTGGATGCATATTTTCTCACGCAATTTATTCTGTGGGTAAACCTCAAACGCCAATATTGTTGCTAAGACATACATACGACTGCTCACTATTTCCTGTGCTGCTTGGCACGTTCCCGGACCGGCAAAAACCCAATTTCCACGAATCCAACCCGAAGCACAGTGTTTTCCATCACATCAATTCCCATGGCTTACCGGATTTTCACGTCAACGTCGCTCGCATCGGGAGAGACTAGCTATTGCCAAGTGGAAATTGCAACATATGCTTCAATTAGGAATCATCCGACCGTCTCACACTGTATGGGCCCCTTCACTCCATATGGTTCCTGAAAGCCGAAACTGATTGAAGGCATTGTGGCGACTATCTTGCACTAAATAACATCACGATTGCCGAGCGCTACCCTATTTCACATATCCACGAGTTTTTGCAAAGTAATCTGGTTGCCCAATATTCTCACACATCGATATTCTTCGAGCTTATCACAACATTTCTGATGACACCACATCCTGATGCCATCCAAAAATCTGCGATCACTACATCATGTGGTTTTCTGGAATAATTATGCATTGCTTTTGGCTTACTAAATGGTTCTCAGACTTTTCAAAGTCTAATAGACCATCTCTTATCTGGTTTACCCTTCGTGTTCGCTTACCTGGACGATACGTTGGTCGCTGGTATTAGTGTTGAGCATCAACTTGCAGATTTACTTCTATTATTTACCCGATTGCGTGATCATATTATTGTCATCAATGCTCAATAAAATGCGTCTTTGGATAGCATTGCTTAATATTGATTGATCATGCATTTAATAAGGATAGTAATTCGCTTGTTTCAGATAAGCTAGACGCATATCGCAATTTTCCTCTTCCTACTTAATGCGAACAGCGTAAACTTTTCATAGGAGTGAACAACTTTTACGGACGATTTATTCCCCATCTGCATCCTTGTTAGATCCGCTTAATAGTATTTTTCCCGAACCCCAAAAATGTTTCTACTGACCGATTCTGCTGTGTTGCATGTAAGCAAGTGAGGACTTCTCTGGTTAGTTCCATTATATTATTTCACTTGTAATCCAATAAGTTATTATCACTTAATTATGACGCTTCTAGTGGCGCAATAGATGCAGTTTTACAACAGACAATTGATAACGTTAACCAACCGACGGCGTTTGGATTCAGCATACTAGTGCAGACGTTGCAACGAACGGCTCCCGCAGATCTGACAGTCACAATTGCACGTACTGGTTGCCCACGGAAAGCTAAGCTCAAAGCTTCCGAAATAAACGTTAGTTGTGATATAGACAGCTGTACAAAACTTTTGCGATTTGGATTAGAATGCAGAAACTACCGAAAATACAATTATTCTTCATGTGCTCGCCTTAGTCTCAGCCAAATAAAAAGCTTAATAGTACGATTGCTTCTCTCTAGTTCTGCACTGAATGTAGGCCCTTTCAATCGTCAGAGGTATAACTGTATTGGCGCAGAATTACGATAGGCTGACGATTATTGCAGAGCAGGCAGCAGCCGTAAAACCTGTCCCACATGAACCAGAAAAATCAGTGCCTCGAAATTGATGCTCAACACCAAGCTCTAATTCAGCCCAGTGTAAGAGTGACGATCCAGCGTTAACCACCTCGACACTATCGTCCGCTCATAAAGATACGTTCGCCATACATTAATCAACAGAATCACCCGCCACACTAAACACTCTTAAAGGGATGACCAACTACGTGTCCGTTGTTGCTACCCATATGACGGAAGCACTTCCCATTGTAACCCCGCCCGCTACCAAACGAGTTACTACTGCCAATCCTACTACGGGACTCAAGAATACATCATTTTCCCAACCGAAGAAAGCAGCCACTGGTCACTCCAAAAAGTTGAACATGTACACTACCATAATTATCTAACTGTTCCATGCTCTAATGTGACTGAATCCGGGACGAACTAAATAAAATGTGAGATAATAGAAGACAAAACACAGTGGGACTCCCTGTGCCAAATAATAGTGGTTCAAACTAAATCAGTCAGTATGATGCATCTCCTCAATCACCAAAACTCCATACACTACGGTGAACCACGGTTACTCCAGCTAGCACTTCAGTCAAGTAATGATGCAGAGGTGGTTCTCGTATCAGCCACTTGCTTCCGTACCACCACGTAAACTATTCGAATGTTTCCAGATGTTCTTTGGAGCGTACGCCAGAAGCGCAAAATTCGTATGACTTTCATGAGCATCAGCACGTCAAATTTATCCTTGTTCACGGTGTCCTTGAGCTCCAGTCAATAAGCGAGCTAGAGGTCAAAGCGCAAGACTGGGATAAATGGTGTTTAATTCATGAAGTACTCTCACTCGAAAATGTTATCGCTAATTCAACGTCTAGGTTACCGATATAACCCAACGTCACCCACGTGTGACGTGCGTGCTCCTGGTTCATTTGGATTTTATCTCTCTATCCCCTCTCCATCTGCTCGTCGCGTTGTCACTGTACGCTCATTCGAACCGGATTTATCAGCCCTACACATTGATCCATCATCATACGTAGAATTACCTTCTAGCATTAGAGACTGGTCCATCAATAACCATTTCCAATGACATTTGGGATTAGGCGCAATCGGTTAACTCACTCGCATTAAGCCGACTGACTTTCTGTGTGACATTATTCGGTACAGAATTCTGGAGCCAGGCGAAAAAACCTAAGCTTATTCCGACTTAGCGTTTCTCAACACAGCTGTGAAAGTATTTGTGATCTCTCAATATGTGTTCAGAGCTGTGTTCAGATTCAGTTGGTAGGTTCCCGTCACTCGTCATTCCTTGTTACCTTGACCGATGTGCGTCGCTCTCAATTCGGAAAAGTACAGAACGCTAACCAACCCACTGGGTCAGGTAACGACACCAAGTTGAATGGCAGAAATGCGAAACCGAAAAGGCTCTAAGCGAAAAGCATTTGCGGGTTAGGAGAACGTCATTAAAAAGATAAAATCGGTCTGGCTTGCTCGCACTGCAAGGAATGGTATCATACGAAATGTGCAAATGTGTCCCAACAACAAGTACAAGAGCGAAATAGCTCCCAAAATGCACTTTGGTTCTGTACTGCGTGCTCCGTCATCCCAATCGTTAAGTACTTGCTTTTCCTAGCTCAGAATTGCGACCGGTTAACCGCAGAAACCGAGCACAGGATAAACGATAAGATTACTTCAATGGAAGCGAGTATACACCGCAGAATCGGAGCGGCATCTGAGTAACAGAACGCTGACAATCCGCTTCCCCTGAACCGCAATCAGTCACGACCCCACCTCCGATGTTCAATCTAACTTCAGTAGAAAGCCGGGCGCAAACAGACTGTCACTACGAGAGTCAAACAGTACTCACGGCAAAGAAAATCAGGCAGCACACGAAAAGTCTTGTTAAGCAAATTCCACTAGACCTGATATCTAGCAAAAAACAAGGATAAAACAGCCGAACACCAACCCACGGTACCTGTTGCTCAAATGTCTCTTGTAGAAACAAAGCTCCTGGATTATCAGTTCCATATCAGAGGTTACTGCAAAGATTCACCGGGAGGCTGCGTTTTGCGGCCACTTCTGCTTTAAACACCGTTAATGCGAATAGAATGAAAACAGTAAACCATCAACACTTGTCAGCAGGTCAGGACAAACGAGTACCATATTGGTAGCTCAATGAAAAAGGGATTCAACTTCAGTGTCCGGACTGTTATATGCTTAAAGGTTCTTGAATCTACCGCCATCACATTGCGGGATAAGTTATCGAACGACCAAGACCAATGGAATTCATGGTGCGTGCTGATGAGTGTCAAATCCGAGGTCAGAAACTTATTACGAATTACTCGTCATCTGAACTCGTCACACTATGGCGAACCCAGACTTCTTAGTGTAACACAAATCCTCCGCCGACGTAGAAAACGTTTTGGTCTCTGCAAGCGGGCTAACACAACGATCCTGTGGGATACGTATCTAACCTGATGTCCCTTGGAACGCACGACAAACAAAAAGAAACCAAGAAGAGGGACACAACAAGAAAGACCGCCTAAACACAATCTTTATACAAGGCGTTCCGGAACATCTTTCTAACGATGTTCAAGAGGCCGGAAAGCACGATTTAGTACAGTAGCGGTTCATTCGTGAAACATTTTATTTAGATAATATTCTGGCGCCATCGCTCACCAGATTACGTCTCTCACTAAATTATAGAGGATGCGGCCCTAGAATACTACATTTGTGGTTAAATCAGAGCCACAAGCGAAGGATGTTATGGATAGATGGCGAAGAAATGGGAAACGTCTCATTTCTGAACTACGGTTAAATGTCGCAGAAGATTTACACAGCTCAAATATTAAACACCTGAACCAGCAAGCTTATCTACGAATCTACAGGATCGTAACTTGACTGCTGCTTTAATTGACCCTGACGTAAGTCTAAATGAAAATTGGGATGCACCTTTGCCGAATCAACTTTCAGACGAGGTATCATTATCCCCTCAAATAAACGAGTAACTGCCGACCTCCCATCGCTCGGCATTTCCCACACTTGACTCCTGTACCCCTCTCTGGATTCTTAGAGACCAAGAAACTGGCCTGCTTGTGTACGAATGCTCATAGCCTTGTTAGTAAACTGGCCGAACTGAAAGATCGCCAAGCATTCGTTTCATATGATGTCATTAGTATCACGGAGACGTGGTAACACACGGGAATGACGGACGCTGAAGTTTCGCTACCGAGCATGTCGATGAGCAAGAACGATATGCTCACAAACCGAGGAGGGGTAATCTTGTATTACGAAATTGACTTAGGTTGCGAAGCCTTGGAGGATCCAGACTTGCAGTTCCCTGACTCCCTTCGTTGTCGCTTGCATTATTGTCTTGGAGTAGCGCTTACTAAATCTAAACAAAAAACAGACTGTCACGAAGTGGCGGCTTCTCGATGCAGTTTACAGCGAAAGTACTCTCACATACTTATCATTAGTGATTTTAAAGTACATTGTTTAGAAACTCCTGTCACGATCAGAGAACCATGCAAAGCCGATCTACAAGCTCTGGTAAGTATTCTTCCTCATTACCTCCCATCACGTCACTTTGCCCACTCGGATCAGAACAGGTGGCAGACCATTTGTGCTAGATCTTATGCTTATTAACAGTGAGCCTATGATTGATAAATTGGATGTAGACTGCCCGTTAGGTCGCAGTGATCACACAGTCATTAGTTTCAACTTTGCTTGACAAGCATAATTTTGGACTGAGAACTGTGAGACTGTACGAACCTTCAAAAGCTACGACCGATTAGCCCAGCTAGTCAGCGCCACAAGTTGGTCATTCTTTGACAAAAACTCTCCAAAGGTGCCAGGCTCGAGTTCGTCAAAAAAAGCAGTCAGCTTACTACAGAGGCTTCAGCGATTAAAGTTGACAATATGTGTACATCAATTTTTTTCGTTAGGAGCATAAATCGAAAATGAATGACCGTAAGCAACGCAGATGGGCGAGTGTACAGAGAAGCTGCGGAACCAGAAACTTGGGACATCTACGTGGCCGAACGTAATCACTGCACTCAACTGCTAAGAGATAAAGCCACCTATCAGCACAACAAAGCCTAAACTTTCAGTGCTAATTACAAACTGCTGAACAAGCATGTCAATAGCCTAGGAAAAGTAAGGCAAGGATGTCCTTCACGCAGGACGGCAGACGGCCAAACAAGAACGGCTGTGGATGCACTATATCCCCAATGTTCAGAGGGACTTCTCACGAAGCGACCTTCTAACATTTATCTTCTCCTCACCAGAACTAACCCACATCAGTAATACCGCGGAGACTGTATTGCAGTAGCTGACGTCTCTACGTAATCACTGCTCGCCGGGTGTAGACACCATTCGTCCAGAGGCACTGGAATCAGATGCAAGCCAATTTGGCAGGATATTTAGCTGGATTCTCCAGCGCTGCTTAGACAAGATTCAAGTGCCCGCTATGTGGAAGCTTGTGAAGAATAACTCTGATTCACAAACTTGGAAACAGTACAGATCTTTGCAACTACTGCTCAATCAACCTTCTTCCTATACTCTCCAAGGTCATAAAATCCATAGTTGCCGAAGCACTGGTGTGCTATCTGGAAGCCTGTTACATCAACGCGCCTGAACAACACGGTTTTCATTGCCAGCGGTCAAGAACAACGGTTTGCTTCGCGCACGCAGTAGCTGGACTGTGTCAGCTGACGCTGATAAAAGGGTTGATGTGATCTACCTAAAATTTTCAAAGGCGTTAGATCGTCCAGACCATTGCATACTACTCTCTAAGTTCCAGCATTCGGGATGGTCGACCATCCTTTAAGCTATATTGAATACTATATACTTTAACAGCAAGTAATGGATAATGTTCGGAGCTCTCTATCGGACCCCATACAAGTAGAGTGTGGTGCACTGCAAGGCCCAGTCTTATTTTCACGTTTGTCTTTGTGTCTACTAAAGACCTTGCACAGGGAGTTGCTTAAAGTTTCCTAATGTTTGCCGTGGATATCAAGATCTGGCGCAGAATCCAGGTGAACACCGACCAACATGTGCTTCACAGTGACCTAGCTAATTTGTATCAATGGGCAACCCAACACTTACTTCATTTCAACATCAGCAATTGGAAAATACATTCCATCCGACATCAGAGCACTTATTCATACTGACATTGAACGAATACACTGCAACAATCATCTCACAAACGTGACTTGCTTGTCCTGTTTCAAGATGACTTGAGTTTCTCCAAGCAAGCCGGAAAGAACTCGAAGATTATTTACCAAGTTGTCTGGCTGTTTCGAAGGTCGTTTGGACAAATAAATAGCTCCATATTTCAAAAACTGCTCACGGCGTATGTTCGTTCCCCATGTCAAATAGGCAATTCAAGCCTGGCCTACATGGTTGTACCACGACCTAAATGCACTGGAGCAGCCACAACCTCGGGCACATAAAAAGTTAATTGGATTTCGCAGTCGTTCATACCAGACTAGCTGC
>CALYDF020009093.1:0-11067 GCA_944474145.2 Dicrocoelium dendriticum
TTGAACAAACTTTAATATTACCACGTACCATAAATGCTCCTGAAACTCTTCATTATACACCACACACATCAATAAGCAACATAGTCCACATGTGGCATGGCGTACCAAACCACCCTCACCAAATTATCAGCAAAACACTTTGGTTAGAATCCCGGTCCGCGGTCCCGTTCCTATTTGCAAAAGCCCAACTACAAGTGGCGCCAAAACAAGGCCTAACCCCGTCGAGAAACCCAAACCTAAGCTATCATCTCAGTCTCAAATGTAGCTAGTTCTCGATAGACTATCCGAGCTGGAGAAGATGGTCAAGGGAGACCCATCCCTTAACAAGCTCTTGATTGGTGTCCTCTACAGGGCGCCATCAGACTCCGGGGCTAGTTTGTTGGACTCGATCAGGGCGCACGGCGGAGGCAAGGACTGTCTTATCGTGGTGGATTTCAATGCACCAGATATCGTTTGGTATTTCCTTCTTTGATCGCCCATTGATCGCCCATCCAACCATTTCGATGCCGCCTTACTCAAAACCCTCCTGGATTGCAACCTTTTTCAACGTGTCTTGACGCCAACTCGTATTTTCCCAGATCAGACACCGCGCTTCCTAGACCTTGTGCTTTCCTCAGCGCAAACACCACACACTTAGCTGTTATCGAGCCCATTGGCAGAAGTGATCACTGTGCTGTTTCTTTTGATTGGGCTCGTCGCTTCGCTGTCCACAGCCAATGTGCCGACCGTCGGAATTTCTGGCTGGTAGATGCACTTCGTTTGTGAACGGCTACAAGCGTTGTGGATTGGAGTCTCCCTTGGCATCTCAGTGTTGATTATGCGTGGAATGTTTTGTACTCCAAGTTGATGTCGCTCATTGAACAAATCGTCCCTGTCTCCAAGAGAAGACCGTTTTCTGAAGGCCCACCTTGGATAACCCGAAAATTAAGATCCCTTATGAACAAAAGGCGTAAACTGTGGAACCGTTTTAATCTAGCGATCAGACCTCGATTATTCTCGCTATAAAACCATCAGGAATGTTTGTACTTTTCGGAAACGGGAGAAACGTCAACTATACGAACTGTCTTTAGCTACTCTTTCCAGGACCACATCCAAAGCGCTTTTCTCGTACATCAAGCGAAGTACCAGAGCCGGCAGTGGCATCCCTGCCTTGTGTTCCCGTGAGTATGCTACTTTAGTTCACAAAGACACAAAATGCCAATCTTTTAGCTAAGCAATATTCCTCTGTGAATTCAATAGAAACGTCTCCCCCTGACAGCTTCTTGTCAATTCTTCCTTTGCTAGCGTACTTGGATATTAACGCTGATTTTGTACTGAAACTGTTTCTTAATTTAAACCCGTATCCTTCGCCTGGCCTTGATGGCTTATATCCATTGTTCCTTAAAACGGTAGCAGAGCACATCACCACACCTATCTGTCATATATACCGTCTGTCTTTTGATACTGGACGTCTTCCGGCTGCCTGGAAATCGGGCATCATCATGCCTATTTATAAAGGAGGAAACCGACAAGATCCAGCGAATTATCGTCCTATTTGTTTAACATCTGTAGTCTGTAAAATTATAGAACGGACAATAAAACGCGCGCTATGCCTCCCTCTCGAAAAGTTAGATCTCATCTCTTCTACCCAGCTGGGATTTCGAAGCGCTTGCTCATGCATCACGAACTTGCTTGTGGCAAAGGAGAAATGAGTGAGATCACTAGATGTTGGCACACGATTGAATATTGTATCTGTTGATCTTAGCAAGGCCTTTGACAAGGTTCCGCATGAGCGGCTTCTTTTCAAACTCCGCGGAATTGGCGTTGCTGGAAATTTTCTCTCCTGGCTCTGCGCAGGTAAGGGTGAATGATACGCTTTCTGATCCTTTTCCTATGAATAGTGGTGTCTCACAGGGTTCGGTCCTTGGCCCTGTCCTCTTCAATATCTTTATTAACGACCTTCCGTCCGAGCATTAGAAGGAATGTTTGATTTCTGCCGATGACTTGAAACTTTGTATTGAGGTATCCAATTTTGAGGATGCAGACAGGCTGCACGACTGGTCGGTAAATTGGCAGTTACCTATCAACCGGGATAAATGTTCCGTACTCCCGATTGGTGCTCATGAACTATTCGGGGTGTGCCATATTGGAGGTTTCCTGCTCAGCAATGTCGCTCAGGGAAGGGACCTCGGAGTAATTGTGTCTTTTTACCTCAAAAAACAGGACACCCGGAAAACGGTCGCCGCTGCTTACAGGATGTTTCATGCCTTACGAAGAGCATTATCCCGTCTTACTTCAGAACTCTTCAGACTCCTGTTTGTCTCACATGTGCGCCCGATTCTCGAGTATGGCTTGCCAGCTGCCCAGCCTCTCACGAAGACCGACTGCGATATGATTGAGAAGGTCCAACGCCGTGAATCTAAATGTGTGCTAGAGCTGTGGTGCCTATCTTATCCTCTCCGTCTCCAGCGATTAAGACTTTTCCCTCTGGATTACCGTCGTTGCGGCGATTTAATCTACACTCGGCGTATCCTAAAAGGAGAGCTTGGAAGCGAGTTGCAGCAGTTCTTTCATCTGAACATTAAAAGTCCGACACGTGGTCACTGTTGGAAATTGTTCAAATCAAGGAGACTCCATGTGCGGTCAGATCTAGCTCTATCCACACGCGTCGTTAATGGTTGGAATCGCCTTCCAGACCTCGTCGTTGATGCGCAGTCCGAGGAAAGTTTCAAGAAAATGTTGGGTTCCCATTTGATAACTGTGCCCGGATATTGCTTCACAACGTTTCATTGTGCAACCTATTTTCACTGTGACCCCAGCAATGTCCGCAATGACCGGGAAGCGACGGTGCTGATAAAGTCCTCTCCTACTCTCTAACATACAATGCTACAATGATGACACTACATACCGTTCGCTATGGATTCAGAAACCGCTTGACAGCTGTGCATTATCTTCCGAATGGAAGGAAGCTTTCATCTGTCCCATCTTCAAAAGCGAAGACAGGAGTCTGCCTGCAAATTACAGGCAAGGTAGTCTGACTAGCGTAGTAGACAAACTTCTCGAGAAACTGGTGAGAGATTAATTGGAGAGTCGTCTGTGTAGATTTAATCTACTTAGCAATGTACAACACGGATTCCGGAAGGGATTTTCGTGTCTGACGAATCTACCGGTGTCTCGCGAAATTTGAGCGGATGCAGTGGATAACGGCCACGCACTAGACGTGCTTTTCGAAGGCATTTAACAAGGTACCCCATTTGAGGTTCGCGCAAAAGCTGACCTACGAGGTAGCTGGCCGCGTCCTTCATTGGGTGACTGTCTTCCTGGAGGGTAGAGAACAGTGTGTACGGGTAGGCCGGGGCCTATCGTTTAGGCAGTCTGTCCTCAGTGGCGTGCCGCAGAACTTGGACCGTTGCTGTTCTCTATCTCTCTGAATGACCTACCCGCGGAGCTTGAGGTACCATCGCTGCTATTTGCTGATGACCTGAAGCTGTGGAACATTGTCGATGTTCCTGGGGTTCCAAAGCTATTCAGCGAGCATTGGATAAGCTTTGGAATTGGTCTACTTTATGGTTACTGGCCATAAATCTCGCAAAGTGCTCCGTTCTTCGACTTGGAGGTTGTCCTCCTACGAAGTACGTGGTCGGTGGGATCGAACTCCCCCGTGGATCTAGCCAGCTTGACCTAGGCGTCGTACACTCTTCGGTTTTACACTCCGGTGGCAACTGGAAGAAGACCTCAAGGAGATGTTTCCGCATGTTGTGGTTAGTACGACGTTCTTTGAGAGTCTTGACTGGTGGCATCTTTACGAGACTGTTCTCAGCTTTCGGTAGGCCTTATCTGGAAAACTGTGTCCAGGCTTGGCTGTCCTGCCTCGTCCGGGACAAAATGGAGCTAGAGGGGGTTTCACGGGTAGGTACTAAGTTATTCAAAGGGATTCCGGGACGGACGTACCCCGAGCGTCTACTTACTTTGTTAATGCATTCAGTGCACTACCGAAGGGTTAGAGACCTAATCCTAACCTACCGTATCTTAACTGGGAAGGTTCATCCAAATTTATCTTGGCTATTCAGTCCCGCTAGATTGTCTATTCTACGCGGTCATTCCTTGAAGCTGGACAAACCGCGGTCCGATCGGATTAGGGCGGAAATCCGGCTGTCACGCAGTCATCGGGCGCTGGAATATGCTTTCGGAAAGTGTTATTAGGGAGTCTACGGTTTAGGGGTTTGATCGGCAACTTGACGCTCTTGGGTGGCAACACGAAACCTTTCCATTTTCCTGAGTAATTCGCATCTTAGTACTTCGGTTTTCTTTTCTCTTTACGCATTGGTATTATTTTCTTATTTCTAGTGCACTTCCTTGTTCTGTATCTTTGATTTCTCTTCCTATCCTTTGCTTACTTCACGTGACTGCCACAGCAGGGACTGCTAAGGAGGAAACGTGGGCACTAACTGGTTGGCCAGGGTGCGATACGGGTGTTCCGTTTTAGATCCATCAAGAACTGAGCACTTCATCAATTCCTTGCTCAACGATCCACTCAAGACGGAACACTGACGGGATTCTCCTATCGTTCCAGTCCCACTTGAACTTGAACTATGCTCGATCTGTCCATGTTCACGCTCCCTGTGACAATTCGCTCCATGCAACTGACGTCAAATTCTGTCGCTCGCATCCACAGACGGTATTGCAGTGTATTTGCCCGGTTTGCGTTCCCTGCATTGCGAATTACGGGTGCGATATTCCTAGCGACCTTTCCTCCACGACTTGTCCTATGCTTGGTTCTGTAATCTTGTCTCCTACGAAACCGCCATCCACACCGCGTAGCAAGCAGTCGCAGACGCAGTCGCTTCGGTCATCACGATTCGCCGAGCCGCCTAGCAACAGTACCCGCTCAGAAGTGCGCTTGCTTAATCTGTAAGAACAGCTACAGAGCCTACTGCGGAAAGTCGGCGGCCTATCCAAATGACGACAGCAACTTCCCAACCGTCATGAATCACGTATCGTCTCACCGTTACCAACTGCTGACCTGTCCAACACTCGCCGACGCCCAACCCTTCCGTCGAAGGCCCTCCCACCAAGTAAGCTTGCTACTGCCTCACATCCTCCTTCGTCTAAGCGAATAACCAGTAGCCCTACTCCTAATTCTGTCATATGTACAAACGTGCACGAGTCCAACAACCCGCAACTTCATAATCGACATTCTCATGATTCCTCTATGTGGAGCTCAACCAATATCGCGTTGAACCTCCCTGAAGCAAAACCCATTAGTCTCCCCAGACTGGCTCGCCTCGCTTCATCTCTGAGCGCCGGTAGGCCAAGACTTCTTCGTGTTGACTTGCAGCCAGGCCCGGCTATGGAGGATGTCTTGTTGTCAGCACACCTATTCCCAGACAATGCGTCTCTCTGCAGTTAACACATTCGTATATTCCCCGACATCCCTTGGACTAAGCGCGCTGCGCGCAGGCATCAGCTGACGGCACCCACTCAACCATGCTTCATAATAGTTTATGGCGTCCCCGAACTGCATGCTCTTGACGCAGCCTTACAACAACGACAACAGCATGACTGTAGTCAATGGTGGTTCCTTCAGCAGACAGTAAATATTGTCAACGTAATCGCAACGGACGTCCACCGCATATCTCGTGCAGCAAATTATCCAGGAACAGCCCCCATCTCCTGAAAGTGCATTCCTCACCGCTATCATGGCAAGCGATACCCTCACCACCTGGTGTGTTAATAAAAGACGAGCACCACCAGATATGCGTCTGCGTCCTGATGGGCGCCCGGTGCCGAGGCGCACGGCTTACCCCAGGGGTCTGTTCTCGGACCGAACTTCCTAGCCTTCATTGATGACTTCACACCGTTCCGGACGATGCCCTAGCATCTCAGACAGACCTCGACCGTCTACATCAGTGGTCCATGGCAAACAACCTTCCATTTAACGCTTCAAAATATTGCATCCTTTCTACCCGACCTTCCGCTTCTTCTATATATTACCTGGGAGCGTCTGTCCTCCAGATCTCATCCGCCAAAACAGACTTGTGTATCATTACCCAGACGAGTCTTTCCGTATCCGCTTCCTGCCGGGAAGCATCTGCTGCTGCTAGCCGCATGGTGGGATTGCTGAGACGAGCCTTTGGTCAAATTGACCCTAGCAATTTCCGCCTCCCCCTCAATGCTTTTCTTCGACCCCACTTGGAGTTTACTGTTCAGGCTTGGAGCCCATGGTTGTTGAAAGATCAACATATACTCGAAGCCCCACAACGTCGAGCAACAAACCTGGTTCGAGGTCTCAAGGTTATTCACAACGATTTCACTGCTCGGGCCTCTACTCGCTTAAGTACCGACGTCTCCGGGATGACCTGATCTTTGTATTTATGATCTAATCCAACCCTGGATATCCCTGTCACCACCTACTCACACTGCACCAATCGTGCTCCTACCTACGTGGCCACCCACTGAGGCTCGCATATCAGCACAGTCGGCTGAACTGCAGACGACAGCACTTCGCTTTGCGAATCTGCGGATCGTGGAATACTCTGCCTGCCGATTTAGTCTTGGTACCCACTGTGGCGGATTTTAAGACCCGCCTGGCCTGTCATCTGGCCGAGCTACACCTTGATATTCCCTGATACAACTACATCCTACTTGATGGCGTTTCTTTCCTTTATTTTTCTTCTACCTAATTCCTTTCCATAGCCGTTTTGGAGGGCGTGGTGGGATGTCACGCTTTGAGCCGGCGTGCATTCTGTTTAAATTCCTCATAAGCTCGATGAAGATACGGCTAACACGCAAAGTCCAACCCGCTATAAGGTTGCTTGGCCTTTCATCAGACCCGGCTCGAACTCCTTTTACCCTATGCGTCATGTAAATCTCGAGCTTTTATTTCCATTAAGTACAATGTTCCAATGTTAGCCTTAGCCCAGCTACAAGCAAACCCCACGGAAGCTCGCCTCAAAGCCCATGGTAAAGCCTAACACTGCACATTCGGAGATGAAATTCGTACCTGACAGAGTAACGCAATTGGAACAACAGCCCAGAAAACAGACTTGCATACAAAGTCTGTCGGGTAGAAACAGTATTCCGCCGGGCGACCGCTGCCTGATCATCACTAACGTTCCTGAATCCAACAAAAACACCGCTGCTGAAAGGATACTTGATGATCAAGCCTTCTTCAAGAGAATGGTATTAAAACTGTTCGATGAGAGCGAGCAGGTGATTAAAATCATTTCTGCATTTCGCCTTGATAAAAAGACATGACCGTCTACGTTGTGCCCGTTGAAATCGTTTGTCAGGATGAAAATTATGCCGGCGTATTCTGAGACGGGCTTCACGAGTCAAAAAGGAAACCTTTTATGTCCTGAAAGACCTCTCTTTCCGAAGGACCGAGTCAAAGTGAGACACAATGTTATTGGGCTTTGAACTCTTCGAGCGCATAGCGAAACCGACCTCCACATTGTGGATTTTCGCGTGGTGCAGAAAACTCCGACTGCTAGATGGAGGCCAATTCTTCTTCTTCCCGGAATCGAAGCGTAAATTCTGGGCTATATGTGATACTTGCAAACGTGTGCAGTCTCAGAAACAAGCTAGATGAGATTCAACTCTTTATTTCAGAGCAGTGACCTGATCTAATGGCGTTCCCTGAGATTTGGCTGTCATCAGACATGTCGGACTCAGAGGCTCAACTTCCAGTTTATCAGCTCTTTATCTGACCGCTCTAGTCAAAGACCTTGAGGTGGAGTAACCCTCTGTTCATAATTCTACCTCAAAGTCAACGGACTGCGACAACGATGATGCGTCAGAGGTACTCCGGTGTCGAATTCACGATGGCTTGCAGTTGCTGACGGTCGGAATAGTCTAGACCCCCATCAACACCTGGCTCCTACTTCCTGCATTCAGGGAGAAATAATGCGAAGGGCACGAATCATCAGCTTGTGAGGGCTTTCAGTGCCCCCGGCATCAACTGGGATCTACTTCATAGTGACCTACCCACGTAGTCCATTGAAGCTCGTCTGCTAGATACCGTTCTGGAATGTAACCTCACGCAGCACGGATGCAACACGGATGCTCCCAGGCCAAACATCCATTCTAGACCTGGTACTCACTCCGGCCCCATCTGACGTCTCTGATCTAACAATCCTCCATCCGCTGGGAAAGAGTGACCACACTGTCATCTTCAAGTGGACATGATGCCTTACAATTCATGACCAGGGGTCACCTCGTCGCAACTTCTGAAATATTCCGCAGTTTCTGCATCTCGATGGTGCATGGCAGCTACTAGGATCCAAGAGGATACTGCTCATTGAACAACACGTTCCAAACAGCAAAGCCAGGCCTTACTCCAAAGCCTCCCTTGGATTGATATAGAAATCAGATCCTTAATGAAAAAACGACGGAACCTGTGGGATCACTACAAGACCAATCTGCCTGACTTCCGTCGTCAGCAAGACCATGGAACAAATGCTATAATGTGCGCTCCAGTTGCACTATGAGAATTGCGACGTAATTTCTCTATCCCAACATGGTTTCCGGAAAAATCGTTTCTGCGTTTCCAATTTGCTAATCGCTAGGGAAACATGGGCACAAGCCATAGATGCCCGTGAACTTATACACTTGGTCATTGACTTTAGCAAAGTGCCAAGGTTCCTCATCAAAGGCTGCTGCTCAAACTTCGGGAAATCGGTGTTATGGGCAAAGTCCTCTCCTGGATCGCCGATATCCTAAGAGACCGCAGTTTACGCGTAAAGGTCAGTCAAACCACATCCGCCCCTGTGCCTATGACAACTGGGGTTTCACAAGGATTCGTACTTGAACTGGAACATTTCAAAATGTACCTAAATGACCTCCGGTTGCGCTCTCAACCGACTACTGGATTTACGCTGATGAAATGAACCTCTGGTCAACAGTATGTAGCCTAGACGATTCCTGGATGTGTGGTGGCTGTCTGCCTGTGTGTAACTGCGACGAAACTACGCAAAAACCTAATAAATCCCCATACTACTTACAAATTACAAGAGGCTCTAGATAGGCTGCACAAGTGGTCTACCGACTGACGATTACCAGTAAATCGCGGTAAATATATGGCTCCCTCAATCGGTAAAACTGACCCATACGGCACATAACACAATGGTGGATTTCTTCTCAAGAGCACCAGTAAAGAAAAGGATCTCGAGATCATCGTATCCTCTGATCTTAGGACGTCCCAGGACCCACTGAAGAAGGTCGCCGCTACGGAGACTTCTCGATGCCCTAAGAAGATCCTTCTCCCGAATGTCCTCTGAGAACTTTCAACCTCTATTTACCGCATGCGTACTTCCTATACTAGAATATGGGCAGCCAGCCGCTTTCCCCTCTTTTATTTTGAGTGCTATTTGATAGAATACGTCCAAAGTTGTGCCTGGAAAGCTGTCATCGGGCTCCGCGATCTTCCTTGCCCTCTCCGACTTTACCAGCTGCATCTTTTCCCCATGGACTTCTGCCGTCGCCGCAGCGATCTCATATACACCAGACGCATCCTTCTTGATGAACTCGGAAACGAGCTCCTGCTGTTCTTCCTCCCCAACGCCAACTGGACGATACGAGGTCCCAAATGAAAACTGTTCAAACCCCGAAGGCTCCACGCTCCCTCAGACCTCACTTTGTCCATCCGGGTGGTGAATGAGTGGAACAGTTTACTAAAGGAAATGGTTGACGCACCTTCAACAGAATGTTTCGAAGCTTTAGAATAAACACTTAATGAAGACGCTGGGATCCTACTGCAACTGTGACGTGCCATCGAGGAACGTCATCACACTAAGGCACGCGGCTATCCCACATTGAACAAGAACCGACGGAGCTGACAAGGCTTCTCCCTATGCTCTCTATAACCCAGTGAACCAATGAAAGAAGTACAGAGGTTGCTCTTGTCTTTTTCACTTCTTTTGCAAAGGCAAGAAAACAACTTACTTCGAAGTACTGAGGGCCCTGGTTTGCTTTCCGGTCATCATCATTAGCATCATACACGTTAGTTAGAGGTGGGGAACACCTCAGCTACTGTGCCGCAGTACAAAGAAAAAACTGAGAGAGAAAAAGAAAACAACTGGTGAAAGCTGGCTGAGCTACCAGTAACGGATGGGCATCGTTCCGGTAAGCTACCAGCCGGCTGCTGTGCACCCAAAAAATTATTATGCATAATTATATAAGGCTAAGTAGTGAGATCGTGGTTGGAGGGGGAGGCTAAGAGGGATGGGGTGTGACAAAGAAACTCACAGCACGAACGCCACTGAGGTCGGCTCCTAGCCATATCAGCAAGTGTGTCCAACCAAACGTGTTCATCGTCTTTCGGACCCCAACCAGGGAGCCGAGACGCTCCAACCGAGGCCAGTTCAGAAGTGAGGGTCTTCATTCCTCTCGACCAAGTCATCGCTTGGCCACCCCTCCTCTTCTTCCATCCACACCCCCGGCGCGCAAACAACACACGTCGCGGAAGTCGGTGGGCTGGCATGCGTAACACGTGACCGAGCCATCGGAGCCTGATGCGTGAAATAACGGTGCTGAGCGGTTCATTACCTTTTCCTGTGCCATAAACAATGCGTCGAACACGCTCGTTGCTCACGCGGTGTTCCCACCAAATGTGAGCTAAATTACGAAGGCACCGGTGGTCGAACGTAACTAGCCTCTTCAGGTCCGCTGCTTTAAGCGGCCAGGTTTCACAACCGTACAATAGGGTCGAACGTACTGTTGCATTGTACACTCTACCCTTCAGGGCAAGAGTGATGTCGCGCCGACGCCATAAGTGGCGAAGGTTAGCGAAAGCGCCTCTAGCTTTTGCTATACGATTCGTGATTTCATCTTCAATTCCACCGGCGCTGATACAACTTCCTATGTAGTTGAATTTTTGAACGACTTCTAGCTGATCTCCACCAATGGTCAGCGTAGGAGGCGGTCCAGACCAATCTTGGAGAAACGCTTTGCACTTCGAGGGTGCGAAGCAAAGCCCGAAGCGACGGACAGCTAGTGCTAATCTGTCCAGTGCCGCTTGGCAAGTTTGTGAGCTGTCACAGATCAGGGAAATATCATCAGCATACTCTAAATCAAGAATCGTTCTCCTGG
>CALYDF020009094.1:0-11095 GCA_944474145.2 Dicrocoelium dendriticum
TAGTGCATTGCTTAAACCAGATTATAAGGATGGGGTATTGTGCTTTGTAAGAGTATTATCTTTAAGTCCTTCGAGCGTAACAGCGTATGATAAGTTTGTGTTAGTTGGTGCTAAGGTGGCCAACGCTCTTTACGCGGGACGAAATAGATAGAAAAAAACTGGAGAGCAAAACTGTAAGGCACCTAAGGTGCATGTAGAAAAAGACGCTAGTGTGTTTACTTGCTCACGGTACATCTCGCTCAACTTTTGTTGTTGACTCAGCTGGTGTTGCAGATCGCGAACTGTTTGAGCCAACTGCTCATATCTCTTTCGTGTTGACTGGTTTGCTACATCACCCGAGGCCGTAGACACGAGATCATCTAGACAGGTTGTCTCCAGTTGGACAGATCGTTCGTCAGAGGGCTGTACGCCTGAAGTTTTACCTGAAAAATGAATAAGTAAGAAAGGAGAAACAGGTAACCCAGATAGAGCGATAAATGCATGTGGACAAAAGTAAAATATGTGCTCAAAGTTGCAGACAAGTTGGACTGATGTAGATGGTAAAATGGAGCCAGAAGTAGCACTTGTGGTATAGCTAGTATAACTAGTAGAAGGAGATAGCATCCCATGGTAGTACAATGCCTACCAAAAGTAGTCACCGAAACGTGTATTAATGTTTGTTCATGTGGAGAAATGGCAACAACATGGCTGTCGGGTCACGATTAGGAATATAAAGAGGTTGCCCGGTCACAAAAACAATAATGGCGCTGGCGAACTTGATGCGTTTTGACATTGAGAGGATGCTTGCGCGTTCTTTGAAAAGCCGGATGAACAATGGCAATGCGCGTCGCTCGCTACCCCAATGTGGGAGTACAAATGTGGTCACATCACGCAAAAAGGTGCTGACTGGAAATTAACTGATAGCTTCTTCAAATCCGGGGTTCTAAAGCTGAATCAACCCAATAACAGTGAGAAGACGCCATCAAGTTTTCCGTGCGGACAGTCCCACCAGTAGATAATTGGTACCGCCGCATCCCGTCCGCTGTTTAATTCGGATATCGCTGGCTCATACTAAGTGCTTGATGTTTAGTGCCTGGTTCTTATGCAAAGGTTAGACTAGAATCAAAGGTGAAGGCCGCACAGCATCAGGTCTGGTTGTGGTCACTTTTGTTTCAAATGTCCGGCCGATATGCGGCATGACATATAAGCACTGTATTTGGATTTCACCCAAAACAGAATACGCAAGAATGGAAAAACAAATCGATTGGGGGTTAAAAAGTCAAACTAAAACTATCGAAAGAAAGAATGCGTGCTGGCGAACTCCCTGTATGAGTCGCAAGTGCACATAATTCGGTTCCATTATGCTGTGGTTCAATAACTTTGAACAAATCATGCAATTTAGGTGGGACAATGCATCATAAAGTCGCATTTTGAACTCGGGTAACGTTGGACCGGAACTAAGAAAAGTCGGAAGTGTTCCACAACTGGCAAACACGAAGTGAGAAAACGTTCCGGCGATATTCCAAATGGTTGCATTGTACAGCCAACTTTAAAGGGTGGCTTTTCATGGAAGTGCTGCGGTCGATCTTCACTAAGTGATAGCGTGTGTGGTTGACGTCATTGCGGATCTAACACAGACGAGGATATTCTCCACCGAAGACTTTTATGGCGTTCAGTTAAGTTGGCAAAGGAGACAGGGAAAGCACCGTAAGTGGTGGAGTTTCGAGAAAATCGAGATTGTGCTTCTACTGGGGTTACCTGATAAAAATGCATTTTTTACATGAGTCCCAATGTTCTGTTTAGCGTTTGTAGAAAGTTGGAGGAGGGGTCAAACCACCCGAACGCCCTCAATAAGGGCCATCGTTGCTGACAGGTCTTTCTCATAGCCTTTTCGGTCTATCTTTAACAACGGAGGTCATTCTGAATGAGCGCGCCGAGACCACTTTCACAACGCGTGCTGCAATCCATGTGCTCCCAACCGATACTGGTAAGTGCGCAGGCGGCGTGTATACAACACACTGCACTTGGATGCCTTAAACTGGAGAGCGCTCTGAGTAAAGCACTAATAGGCACAGTCGAGCGCATCTTGCAACGCTATGTGGGCGTCTACTGTCTTGATGGTCGCCATCATTGAGATCACCAGCAAAGAGGGGAAAGTTGAGGATGATCGCTCCCACGATATGATTCACGAACAGCGGGGATAGTCGTGGTCCATGCACCGAGCCTTGTGTGATGCATTTCGATCGACCCAGACAATGCGCTACGAACTCTCAGTTAAGCAAGTTGAGAAAGCTACGGATCCAAACCAGGATAGTATCGTCGGCTTCATAGCTCTAAAGGGTGTAAAGAATGCGGTAATCTAGACGATCAAAGTCCTTCGAGAAATACCTGTTAACAGTGTCATCTCTTTCCTTGATATCGAAGATGTCCGAATAAATAGTGCGCACCTATAAACTGGGGGCAACGTTGTACCACGGCATTCTATCTAAACGACTGTGCCTGTGCACTCTTGGTCACGTCATCAGCCTTGTAGTGAGGCACTAGGGATAGACTGGTGCGGACGTGTTCACCTATGAAATGGGCGTGCATACTTCCTGACTTCATCCGATTTTGATAAGAAGAGTGTGAATGCAACCGTGATGATAGCCATCGCAGTGTCTGTAGATCACTTGTTGCGCCTGTATGGATACAGGTGAACTTCAGGCTGGATAAATGTGATAGGAAAATCTTGATGCGGAGAGATCAAAAGAATGTATGCGCTAATTTAAAACTATAGAGAACGCATAAGTAAACGGACCTAAACACGAGGCCAGTACAGGTGTAAGAACGTCGCTCAACGATGCGTGGGAAACTAAACCTAAAAGGGAAAAATCCATTGAAAGTAAGTTCATTCCAAGAAATCAAAATAATTCGAGTGGATGTAGAGGAAACCTGACCGATGAAGTGGCGTCTACAGAAGCATACAACAAAAGCTGAGAGCCCCAATTCGCTAAAAATGGGACCAGCGATGTGATCCAGCTTAAACAGAGAGGAAAGAGTGATGAGTGAAGTCGCAGTTGAAAGTGTTGTTTGAAAATAAGCTGAAGTGATAGCATCACCTTCCGGATCAATGCCACCGTCTTGTAAAGACAGTGGGGAATAGAAATGGTAAGCGGAAAAGTGACGTAAGGATGGACAGCATCAGTTGCTGCTGCTACTCCCAAGCAGTGCCACCAGATGATTCGACGTGAGCGGTGTTCCAGTGGAAGTCGGTCATGATAACAGCCTAAACGAAGAGAACACAAGGCCAAATAGCAAACGGAAGTAATACTCACAATAGGGAACCACATTTAATGGGAGTTTCTTTCCAGCTAACCGGCACAAAAGTTGATCCTTCTCAGCGATCCACGCCTTTTCTGCCTGCTTGAACTGACTGCGTTGGGCGAGAAATTCTTTTGTGCTATCATATAGAAGAGTTTGGCATCGCTTCAATCTAAAGTGGGAAAAGGAGAGATAAGCGATACGTGCAAATTGTGTAAGAATTAGGGCAATGTGAAAAAGGTTAACCTAAAGGCACTTTCTATTCGCACTGCCGTCGTAAAAGTGGAGAGCCGGAACACAGGCACGCGAGAAAGCTGTGTTGGCCGGCACACATTGTGAAGAGGGAAACGTGATAAGCAACATCATAACGCAAGTGAAACAGAATTTCCGAGAACCCGTTCTCAATAGGACTCATGTCATTTCCAACGGTAAACCAGCACTGGTGAGAAAAGAGAAGAAACCTTGGAAGATACTTGGAACTGATCGAATAGTGATGAGTTCAGAGGTTTGGAAACAATCGGTTGATATAGTAGTTTGGTAACGTTTCGCCCTCGACACAAGGGCTTCGTCAGACCAAGTGAATCAGTGTGCAATTGGTGTGGGCTTTTATATCCTGAAATGAGTAAAACAACCAGCGTAAGCTAAATATCGGAGCACAAAAACGAAGCGTTTATTTAGTGATGAACAGAGTTATGCTCTCCGATAATGTCTAGAACGGGCTAGAATAAGGAGGGTGTGAGTCGGAAACACAGGTGAACACCTCCTGGTACAAAGAAATGACTCAGTCAATCGCCACAAACGTTAGTTTCCAAGAAAAAAACGAGATTTCGCGATTAACTCTCTTAGGATCTGACATACGAAAAATTAATGAACTATGTTAAACACTTTACGGGAAAAGTGCACTCCAAACGTTTGATGTTAAGCAAATGTGGGTGGGGAGTATGCGCGGTACTTGAGTAAACCGTTTGATTTTCGAACGTTCGGGTATCAAGAGCGGTGATGAAGTGATAGATTAGGACTGGTGCCCGGTAAGTTTGGAACAAATGTCTGGTATCCGTGTCCAGTGAGGGAGCCAAAAGCGGTATAACGTAATCATCAAAATCGGACCTATTTGACCAGTGATGTGAATCGAAAGCACCTCGGTCACTGATGTACATGGCAGGAGTGAGGACACCTTGCACATATGTGGCCCCCATCCTAAGAAAACGGGTTTGCGTAACCTATCCGCTAACCCCAGCTATATGAGTGAGGAAAAAACATAGACAGCAGCATGACCGAACTGACGTTAAGCGTAGATCGTCCAAAGATTTAAGCGCATTCGCATGTGGTCAGCCTTGGACAATCACTGAAAGAATCTGTAGATGTCCCACAACGATCAGTTCTTTATATCTCCTCAATCTTAGTGATAAGTTAAGAGATATGACGATCCGTGAATCTGGATCTAACGTACCCGGCAGAGACCAACTGCTCGGGATGCAGCAATGTCACCAACAGAAAGTAAATTCATTGGTGTCGGGAGGTGTAACAATGCCGTGAACAGAGGTTTCTACTTGCTTCAGTTCGATCGGAATAAAATGGAATCGGGCGAAATGCATGTTTCTGCGGTACTGTATGCTTCAATGCAGCACAAAAATCATCCACAACAAAACATTAAAATATCTGACGTAGGAAATTGCCCGAGTGTTCAGCAAACACCTTGGCAGAACGAACAAGGCATGGAAATGTGTTTGGAAACTGTGTTCCGTTAAACTGGAACCCTTTCTACGTGACAATCCTAGAAGAAAGGATGGTGAGAATAGTCAAGCCGGGCGCTGTCGTATGCTGCATATATATATATATATATATATATATATATATATATATATATATATATATATGGTTGGCGGCATCCGGTTTCGGGTTTGCCTGTCATTGTGGCCAGCCACAGAACGCCTGCGCCTACAAAGGGACCCTGGGTAGCTTGCGATACACCACCCACACACCCCATATCCAGTGTAAACCGGAAGGGATGTGGATGGGAGCCACGTTTCATCAACGGGGTCGGCCCACACTCCATCACAGGCAAACACAAGCACACTGTATTTGGGAATCAAGCGCACACAAGGCGATGGCTGGACCGTAGTCCGCTCCACACTGAGTGCATGGAACCGCTCTTCGAACCTAGCACGGCCACAAGGACCGTGCACCCAGTCCCCTCCAGTAACGACCAACTGTCTCCTAGAGCCAGTATAAACGAGGTAGTGGGTAATAGACATGCACATCAAGCTCAGCCACACCGGGGATGTCAAACAACAGCCAATCACTTGAAATAACATCATCGAATAAAATATATCTGTGGACGCATACGGCTTTGCCGACATAACTCTTCGCTAAATATGCATATGAAGTAAGTTGGTTAGCAACAAATCCGGGATAAGTACAAAATGTCCACAAGTTAAGCAAAATTTATTACAAACACAAGAAAGTTAACGAAGATAACCACAATTAGCGTAAGCTACGTGTGCAAGTTAATAGAGGATTATTCAGGTAGATAGAACAAACCGAATAAAGTGTAATGAAATTTATGCAGCTTAAAAATACCTAGTTTAAGTGTAAGTTGGCTTAGCCCAACTGTGGTGAAGAAGCATCATGAATGCAATATATATATATATATATATATATATATATATATATCACAATCTGTGTACAGATATTGTGCCATTGGGACCATGACGGAATAGGAACACAGGGTTAGAATGAAAGAAGTAAAGAAGACAAACAATAGTTTTATTCATTTTCCTACTCAGTTTTTGAAATTGACTGGATGTTTTTTTATTTAAGAATGAAAGGGGAATCACGGCAACAAGCAGAGATACACGCCCGTCACTGTGTTCGGTTTGAAGCCATGAGTTCCGAGGTTGTTAAGCAGCGGCACTCAACATCTTTGGGACCCCATCCAGCGTTCGAGCAGAACCAACCGAAGTCAGCTGTTTTGTTAGCTTGTCGTCTGCTGTAGATGAAACTGGTACCATTTTACTATTGGCATGCGGTGAATCCATAACGATAACAAGCGATGCCCCGTAGGTTCCTCGAAACGGATTAGCGCACTAAAGTCCTCTGACTCTTCCAAACCTCCGATTTATGCAGCTACCCTTCACTTCGTAGAGGGCCTGACAATTGTATGCATACATGGGAAACGTAAGTGAAAGGTGATCAATGCAGCGCATTAGCATTGACTCCACATACGTTAAAAAATCAACAACAGAGCAAAATCAGCTACGCAACAGCACAACCAGCAATTCAGTCGCGTTAGTCTCCGCTGTCCTCTGTGGTCTAACAGCAGCAGACACTGCCCTTCAAGAACAAATACCGAATACTGTGAATAGAGAGCGAGAAAAGAAAAATCTGTGCCGCTCCATCGTAGGTGGATCGGGCATTTGAGCGGAATCACGTCGCTGATCCCCGCGCGGTGGCAGCATATTGCAGCTGTATATCTTATCCGTGTGCGATACGCTCTCTATACCTGTAGTCTGCAAAGTAGGCGTCAAGGAATCGCTTAAATTCCGACAACGATTCCGCCTCGACTAGCGTCTCCGGCAATTTGTTCCAATATTTCACCACTCGACGGTCGAAGCGTAGAGGGTGAGTGGTGCGCTTTAGATCCGATACCACTAGTTTGTAGCGGTGTCCGCGTGTCTTGATTGGTGTGCGAACGTGCAGCAACGGCCTCAGCATAGCGAAGTGGCCCGGTGCAATATCCGGTGTGTCATTATGAGATCAACTCGAAGCCGAGGATATGACAGGATATAAAGCCCTAGTCTCCTACATCGGTCCTCGTACGACATAATCCCTAAACTGGGGATGAGCCGGGTAGCTACATGCTGGACCCGTTCCAGTCTCTGCACTTCACCTATTCTGATCGGGCAATAGGCGCGTGAGGCGTACTCAAGCACCCGACTTATTATGGAAGAGAACAGACGGATGGCAATCCATTCAGACCAAGTGCAGAAGCTGCGCCTAAGTGCCCAAAGCAGGCGTAGTCCATTGGCGTACAGTTTGTTCGTGTTGTCGACAGACTTCAGATCACAGCATGAGAGTACACCTAGATCATTTACGGAACTGGTGGAATGCAGCGGGTGGCCGGCCAGGGTGTACGCACGCCCATAACTACCCCTCCCCAAGCTCATAAACGAAGATTTGGCCGTGTTGACCGGTTGGCCAACTTCTGCAGACCACCGGGATAGGCGGTCAACGTCCTGCTGAAGGACGTCACAATCGCCGGGAGACTCAATAATCCTCCAAATCTTCAGGTCATCCGCAAATAATGCGCAGGGCGACCGAAGAAGCTGGGGTACTTCGTTGATGTGGATCAGGAATAAAATGGGTCCAGTACTGTGCCCTGGGGTACGCCGCTGGTGGACGGGTACCATTCCGTTAGGTGGTCATCGACTTGAACCCGCCATCTTCTCCCAATAAGGAAGTCACTGATCCACTGGTGCAGTGCGCTACCAACATCACACATCCTCAGCTTGTGCAGCAGGATCTTATGGTTCATTTTATTGAAAGCTTTACTGAAATCAACATCCACTGAATTCCCCCGGTTTAACGCATGCAACCATTCCTGCCGCATCAACAGCAGGTTGGTGATGCACGAGCGGCCCTTCATGAAGTCGTGCTGTGCCGGCGTTAGGAGATCTTCCGACTCCAGCAGCAGAAGAACCAGTTTCACCATTTTCTCGAGCACCTTCGCCAAAACAGAGGTGAGGCAAATCGGACGGTAATCCTATACATAGCGTGGGTCACCGCCTTTTGGAATCGGCTTCAGTACGGAGCATTTCCAGTCACTCGGCAATGCACCCTCGGACAGCGATCTGTTGAAAAGATCTGTCCCTGTAGACGAGATGATAGTCGATAGACTTTAAAATTAGCGGGTGAACCCCATCCGGTTCGACAGGTTTCGTGCCATCAAGACTGGTGAGTAGACTGCGGATATCTTCTACACCGCAATCAAAGCCCTCGAGTTTGGTGGGGGCTGCACACGTCGAGCTCGGCATGGGCGCATACCCACTTGCGAATACGGAAGCGAAGCGCTCCGCCGATGTGGACGCACGTTCAGTGCTGGAGGGCAGAGGCTGTCCTTCGCTGCCATCCACGTCACTCGCGGGCCTCACGCGCCGCTTCACGTAAGAAAAAATCTTCTTGAGAGTCGTCTTCGCTAAAATTGCAAGCTCTCTCCGAATTGTCAACGTTTTAGCACTTTTGCGTCGTTGCAGAATCCACTGCCTTTTGCAGGCATCATAAACGTAGAATTTATTCCACAATACGCGTCGCCGTCGAGCCAATCGACTATACTCCCTGTCGAACCAATTTGACTTCACTGGTGCAGCTTTTCGATACTTGAGGGGTACGAAACGAGCGCACAACGATTGCATGCCATCTTCTATCACAGACCAACAGGCTTCAACAGATGAATCCTGCGGCAGTGACCAGTCTACTTCACTGGCAGCTCGATTGAGACTATCGAAGTCGGTATTCCAATGATTGTAGGACGACGCCGGCGAACGCGAGTAGGGCAGCGGCAGCTCCAGGCTGGCTAACACCATCTAGTGGTCCCTAGCTGCCAGGCTCCAAGACCTGAATTTCATATACGCGTTGCGCGCAACTAGTTAACAGTAGGTCCAGGCACGATGGAGCGGAATGCGATGTAACGCGCATCGGTTGGCAAACATGTGCTGTCCCAGTTTTAAATACTATCTCCGCAAACTGCGCCTCGATTTCACAGTACCGGGGGAGAAGTTAAACCTCGGGTGCGGGAAGTTAAAATGGCCCATAAGCAGGAAGCGGCGCCGATTCATGTAGTTTCTGACATGAGGCAACCAATCTATGCATCGAGTTCGCGGGCTGCGATAAACCCGTACCCAAAAACAGTTTACCCTGTCTCAAGCGGATCGATTACCATAACTGTTCGTATAGGCCACCTTCACTACGGTAGGTGTGTACCAGTCACCCGCACAGCGAGGACCGAATGTATAACAGCACGCCGACTTGATCGTTTGATAGTTTGTCGCAGCGGAAACACTAGCCACTGATCTGGACTTCTTAGATAGTGACACCAGGATGTAACCAGGTTTCAGTTAGTCCTAATACATCCGAACGACGAGGCAACGAAGTGATATACATAGCCACGTTTGTTAATTAAACGACGAACATTTGTGAAGGATACGCACAGGCCGCGATAGGAATTGACGGACGCGCACGAAGCGTCATCGACCAGTTGATACGGCGGACCCGGAGAACTACCCGAAAACTTATAATGTAAAAATTGGTTTCTCCACTATCAGTCCGTCGCTTCAACTCCACGATAGCGGACTTCAGTTTCTCTCTCTCCGACGGATCTAAATCTGGACAAATATGGATTTTTAAACTTCTTGGCCTACCGAGGATGGATAGTATCAGCCTCGGACTCGTTTCATCAACAAACGTGACTCGCAAAGGCCGGGATTTCCCCTCTTCCCTCTTTTTAAGACGGGTGATTTGCTTCGCCCACAACTCCTGTTCATTTACGTCGAGAAGCCTATCAATGAGGCTCTGCAGAAAATCCACGTCGTGGTCATAACGAGTTTGAGGACAAGCATCCGTCGACGCAGGCGCATGAAATATCACAAGGTTACAACGCCGCTAATTGCTGGCAGTTGTCCTCTCCGTTTTGCTTCGCTGCATTCTCGATTGGCCTTCATCACCTGCACTATCGTAGGCTGGTATGTTAGTGTCCGTAGGACGCAACACAGGCACACCAATTGAGGCTTCAGCAACGGGTGGACATCGATCTGGAGAGCCTGCAGTCGATGGGCAGGTGGGATCGTTCGAACATAGAGGGGTCTGGGGTTCCGCCTGCTTGGATGAACCCACGGAGGCCCTCCCTATGGAACATTTCGCCAGTTTTGTAGGCTGACGCGGTTTCTCGGCTGTTTGTGACTGCACAGTGACTTGGCATTTCTTGCACAATATTTGGACCAAGTCATGCTGCATTTCACGCAGTAGTTTAAAATGATCTAAAGACAAACCGACACACGAAATGTGGAAATTCACACGACACATGAGGCATGTAACAGCATTGGCTCTATGCCCAACTATTTTGCAACAAGTTCCACAGGAAGTCAGCTTCGTCATTACGGAAAGCTTAGCAGATGTGACGGTAAGAGTGATAAATCGAACGATAAGTGCACACTACAAATACCACAGTAAAATCTACGGACACGACACTAATACACAATAAACAAATTCAAAATCGCGAAAGAAACTGAATTTGACAAGAATAAACACGAAAGTCTTCTCTACACAAAGTAATGAACGATGCGAACTGGCCTGTTAAACAGAGCAAGAAAAGCCGTCCGGCGAGCGCTATCCACAGTAGTAGTAGTCATTTCCAACATCCAATAGAACACTATAATGAATCTACATCTAGCCTAGAGGTGAGAAACATCTCAGCTATCGCGCTTCAAGACACTTCAATCAAATGGCCGTAAAAATGAATAAAAAAACAGGAAAACAGATAAAAAAAATCATGCCTTAATTTTATTATGCATCGACAATGAGATCGTGGTTGAAGGAAAAAGCGAGGCGGGAGAGCGACGGGTAAAATAGTCCAGACATAAACGCCAATGAGATCGACACTTGGGCATGTCAACAAACACGTTCATCATTTTTTCAGGTTACAACCCGGTGGCCTAAAGCTAAGTTCAATTATTTTGACCAAATCATGCGAGAGTTTCTCCTTCTGCTCTTCTATACAGACTCGGACCGCACAAAGAACGTACGACGCAGGAGTCGGTCTACT
>CALYDF020009095.1:0-11075 GCA_944474145.2 Dicrocoelium dendriticum
GAAAGTTAACACAAAGTGCTCTTGTCAACACAGCCAAAAATAACCGACCGGAGGGGGAAACTAGGCGGGAGGTAGATGGGCAAAGGAACTCACAACACAAACGCCATTGGAGCTCGGCTCTTCGCCATATCAGCAGGTGTGTCCGACCAAACGTGTACATGGTCCATCGGACCACAGGCCGGCAGTCGAGATGCACCAACTTCGAAGTTAGGGATTTCATTCCTCTTGAGCAGGTCATCGCTTGGCCTCCACTCCTCTTCTTCCATCCACATCCCTGTTGCGCAAGCAACGCACATCGCGGGAGTTGGTGTGCTGGCATGCGCAAAACGTTGGCCATCGACACTCCACCAGTACTCTGAAATCTTCCTAAAATGGTACCAAGTTGCGAGGTCCATACGTAAACCGTTGTCAAATGTGAAGTGGGCCCACAGTTGATTCCATTCATGCATTCATGATTGTTCTTCCGATGATGCACCCTGTATGTGGACAAGTTGTCTTTGGCTAACCCTCGCCCTTTCTAACCATTCGTTGTGAAATCACTCCGGTAGTGTCTCACCTGGGTACCTGTAGGTAAGCCACATCTCAGGATCAGTTATACTGGATAGTCTATCCTGTCGCCATCAGATTATCTGCCTCCAGTTTTCTCCTTCAGTTTCTATCACGTTTGCCAGCAATATACTGTCCATTATCCCCCGATTATGTTGAACCCATAAGATATGTGCTATTTTGCATCTTGGTAGCAATTTTTGTCGTCTTCTTATGACTGTGTTGTTTCAGTGAGAAACACGTTATTTTCTTCCTTAAATTGTAAGAAAGATATTCATTTATTTTACTTGATGTTTCTTGTGTATTCCACTAGCATCAAATTACGCTTATTTTTTGCACTCTAATAGTGTTCACATATTCTCTTAATTTTGTTTGCACTGACTTCGTGCTACACCTTACAATTTTCTCTCATCCAATTCGCAACATTTTCTTGTTCAATGTGGCGTTGTGTTTTAGGTATCTGATATAAGACCTCCGCACTCCAGAGGTGTGGGCTCTGTGGTCGCGTTTCAACTTCATACAACCAAGTGCGGTTGCGTAGTTTCAGGAACACCAGTCAAAATAGTTGTGTATTACCGATACCTTGGTAGTTAAGACAGACAGTGGTAATCGGTTCCTGCAACTATTCGCCGGTCACGATGTTTATAAGAGCACCTCTGCCTTCCAGCACAAAGTTCACGTTGCGTTACCTGGTGCCCACCGAATCTCTCAATGACCTAGACTCAAAGTGACCATGTCACCATCAGCTGCAGATGGCGCACATAAAACCAAATCTCGATAACTTGTAATGCGTGCCTGGATTCCGACCGTACTCTAGTGCGCACACGCTTGGCTCTCACACTCGCCGCTTCAAAGAAGCGTTTCTTACTCACAACTTGAACTCACAGTCCGCAGTTCAACAATATGGTAAACTGGCCTGCCAATTGTCACTAATGAATGAGGTTGCTGAGTTGAAACTTGACAGGGTCGTCTCAAGTGGGGCATAAAGTTTTCCTTTGACATCTGCTGCACGCCCAACTTGAAACATCCGCAGTGTGAATTGATCTCTGAGGTGTCGATCAGTTTGTTCGAAGCGCGTCCGTAATGCCCTGTAATGAAAACTGACAAGGATTGACCGGGAGCTCTGGTGGGTAGCAAGGGTTGGTGAGATGGAGAAAGCCAGTAGTATTTAGAACAACCGAGTGCTATTCCTACTCATTCGGAACATGCGTGACTACAGCAGAACGATGGACAGTTGACCCATTCTCGGTCTTGTCGACTATCCCGTTAGACGGAGCATTTTGAAGAGCATTTCAGCAGACCTGTTGCTTCACTGCCGTTTTCTGAACCACCTGAGTCGACATGGAAATTCGACGTCATACCTCCTGCTCTGGAAGAGTTTCGACATGCGCTTACCATGCTGAAACGAAACAAGGATCATAGACCCAGCGACCTTCTTCTTTGCTGAACGATGCTGACTCTTTGTTGGCTCGACCTGCTGCTATATTCAGCATTATTTGGGACACCGAAGAGGTGCCTTCAAACTTGGGACTATCAACTGTCGTGTTCATCTACAAGCAGGGTCAGCGTAGTTTTTGCGAAGCTCACTGAGACATTCGCCTCCAAATTCCTCACAGGTATCATCATTATAAGATTACGAACGTTGAAATCCAGGCTTGTCTCCGCCCTTTCCGTTGTCGCATCTATAAGGGTGCTGAAATTGTGCTACTGAACAAAAGGGACTATATAGATAAACTGACAGCAATACTAAGCGGAGATTTTTCTTACAGCAAAGGAAAAATGGACCGAACGAAACAAGTTAGGATGCGGACCACTAATAGCTTGCAAGCACTTTGGGTTAAAGAGTACATTTCCTGTGCTCTGTATGACATCCTTAAACCGAGTATCACAAATGTTTCGCAGCTTTATGATTTGCAGAATATCCATTAGGCCAACATCCCATACCGTGCTATTTTATCGATTGTTTACTCACTCTTCCATGTGGTCACTCAGTGGTTTGTATGAATTCTTGAACCTGTGCGCACACAACTTGCAACTCACTGCCTACGTGAGCTACTGGTTCGTCGAAAGCATCAGAGATGCCAAAATTAATAATTGGTATCTCAACTAGGTGAGGCACGGCCTAGCTAAGCTGGTCTCATCATTAGGACAAATGAAATGCAGAGTGGTTTTACAAAATTGCTGTACAAAGAAACTTGTGGTTCCAATTCCGTTGATTTTTGCGCCCTTGATTTCGTTTCCAAATTCGTCTGAGTACACCACAATTGCAAACTTTTCAGATACGTTAAGGTGGATGGTTGAGAAACGAAAGCAAAATAACAAAGTTTTAGGTGGTGAGTGACAATATGTGCATGAAAAATGTAAGTTAAGAATTCATAACATTGGTATATAACCATACTTTATAGCTCGTAAAAGTATGTGAGCAGACACGATTACACGACAGACGGTAAAACTGAGAACTGTATCCATCACGAAACAAATCATTTAGCACCAACGATGTACCACACGCAAGAGGTAAGGTTTGATAACACAGGGCAAATGGCATTGCGTACATAAATTTGGTGGGTCCATGTCTTGCGGGCACTCATGCCTTTTTCATGCTTTCTCTCTCTTATTTCTTGAGACGAAGTATTCACAGGATTTCATTTTTATCAACATTCTGTGAGGTCTACATAGTACTGTAAAGTCATTAGTCTGTTGAAACTGTTTAAAAGAAACTCCAATCTTACTTTCGTGTTTTTCCCCTGTGATTGCGATTTATTTCGACTCCAAGCTAGTGCAGACGACATTATTTCGATGTATCGATTTATGTCCGCATAAAATGCTTGAAATGACACCTTTAGATTAAATGACGAAGAAATCAGCCCAGTCAGAAGTATGCACAAGGGTAGCAAAGTTTCTCCAGTTTATTCTACCAAAATTACACACGTGTCTAAACGTGGCTTTAGGAGTATATGCATTTTGCGACTGACATCATCATCATCATTATACATGTCAGCTAGAGGTGGGGAAACACCTCAGCTATTGTATCGCAATACATAAAGGAAATACATACATATAATACAATACACAAAGGCAAAATAGATACAACAGTTGCATGCCAGCTGAGCTACCAGCAACGGATAGGCATCGTTCCGGTAAGCTACCAGCCAGCTACTAGGTAAAAAAAGAAAAAGAAGAAAGAAGAAAAGAAGAAAGAAGAAAAGAGAGAAAAAAGAAAGAAAGAAAAGAAAATATTGTTTTACCCTACAAAATGAGATCGTAGATGGAGGGGGAGGCTAAGAGGGATGGGGTGGGACAAAGAAACTCACAGCACAAACGCCACTGAGGTCGGCTCCTTGCCATGTCAGCAAGTGTATCCAGCCAAACGTGTTCATCGTCTTTTGGACCCCAACCAGAGAGCCGTGAAGCTCCAACCGAGGCTAGCTCCGAAGTGAGGGACTTCATTCTTCTGGACCAAGTCATCGCTTGGCCACCTCTCCTCTTCTTCCACCCACATTCCCAGTGAGCAAACAACGTACGTCGAGGGAGTCGGTGGGCTGGCATGCGTAACACGTGGCCCAGCTATTGGAGCCTGGTGCGGGAAATAACGGTGCTGAGCGGTTCAGATCCTTTTCCTGGGCCGCAAACAATGAGTCGAACACGCTCGTTACTCACGCGGTATTCCCACCAGATGTGAGTCAAATGGCGAAGGCACCGATGGTCGTACTACCCTCTTCATGTCCGCCGATCTTAGGGGCCAGATTTCGCAACCGTACAGTAAGGTCGAACGTACCGCTGCATTGTACACTCTACCCTTCAGGGCGAGAGTAATGTCGCGCCGCCGCCGCCGCCATAGATGGCGAAGGTTAGCAAAAGCACTTCGAGCTTTTGCTATACGGTTCGTGATCTCGTCTTCGATCCCAAGGGCGCTGATACAACTTCCCAGGTAGTTGACTTTTTGAACGACTTCTAGCTGGTCCACACCAAGGGTCAGCGTAGTAGGCAATGCCTGCCAATCTTGGAGGAACGCTTTGCACTTCGATGGTGCAAAACAAAGCCCGAAACAGCTGACAGCCATTGCTAATCTGTCCAGCGCGGCTTGGCACGTCTGGGAGCTGTCACAGATGAGGACAATGTCGTCTGCATACTCCAAGTCAAGAAGTCGTTCTCCTGGGAGTAGCTCCACACCTTCCAAGTCATGTCCTGTAAATGCAATCTCCATGGCTTCGTCAATAGCGAAGTTGAATAGGAAAGGTGACAGCGGGCATCCTTGTCTCACACCGCTGGAGATATTGTATGGTGGCGACAGCTTGCCTTAAACCCTCAGTCTGCCCGTGCTACGCGCATATAATGCTTTAGTGATATTTACATATTTCTCGGGCACACCTTTCCTTAGTAGACAATTCCAAAGGGCACATCGGTTAACCGAATCGAATGCACCTTTGATGTCGAGGAACACGACAACGGTGGGCCGCCAGTATGTGTGACGGTACTCCAACAACTGATGCAAGATGAAGATGTGTCGATGCAGCCACGACCACGACGAAACCCGGCTTGCTCCTCACGAATCTGGCTTTTACGAGCGCCAGTCAGTCTGTGAAGAATTATGGAGGCGAGTAACTTTTAGGCGATGGAGATCAGATTGATTCCTCTATGGTTGCCGCATTCCGAGCGCGAGCCGCCTTTGAAGATGGGAACAATAACGGAGCGGCTTCAGTCGGTTGGGACAATCTCCTGCTCCCACAGTTTCATTAGTAATTCATGTAGAGCATCAACAAGAGAAGGACCCCCGAATTTGAAGAGGGCTGGAGGAAGATCATCTGGTCCCGTAGCTTTGTTCAACTTCAACAGTCCGATCTCACGTTCGACTTCTGAGCGAGAGGGTGGATCCAAAGGGACAGCCCACGGAGCAGGGCGATCAGTGACCGGCGAAGAATCGAACAATTCTAACCGATTAAATTGCTTTTCAAAATGCTCATCCCAACGCTCCAAACGTTTTGACAAATTGTGGATAGGCTGTCCGCTCTCGTCACGGATGGTTTCACTAACACCAGGTCTTCTGCTGGCCGTTTCCCGTATCAGACGGAATAACTTACGATGGTTGCCAAGGGCAGCGGCCACTACCATCTTTGACGCACGATGAGACCACCAAGATTCGCGATCTCTCTTCAGGCTAGCACGGAATATTGCCCGGAGCTCTTTGCGAGTTTTGTTATGTTCACTTCCAGCCGGAATATGCCGGCGAGCGTCGATAAGTTCCAGAGACCGAGAAGAGACCCAATGTTCATGTTGGCTATTAGACATACCACGGGAGGATTTGCCTGCTTCTATTAAGGTCTGGCGAACATGTGATCATTGACCATCAATTGTCTCCAGTGAGCGATTACTCAACTCGCAAGTCAGCGTATTTTGATACGCATTCAGAACAGCTGGCTTTGTCAGTTGGCTGGTATCAATGCGCTCACAGCGTCGTCGTGCGCGTCCGCCAAAGCGCATCCGCATGTCAGCACATACAAGTGCATGATGGGTGTCCACACATGTGCTCCAAATCGAGCGACAGTTCTGGATGCAGCCTCTCCAGCGATAACTGATAGCAACGTGATCGATCTGCGTCTAAGGCTGATCCGAGGCTGGTGGGCGCCAAGTCACCCTTCGGCGGGTGCTGTGTCGGAAGTTAATGCTCGCAAGAAATAAGCGAGCATCTTCACACAAATGAAGGAACCGCTCACCGTTACCATTACAGGAGCCTACACCGTGCTGACCGCCCAGATGCATTTCATCTGGGGATAACTTTGCAACTTGTGCGTTCAGATCCCCGCCAGTACAACAGTGTCCGCGCTTCTTCTGTGGCGAAGGAGCTGAGTCAGTTGGCGGTAGAAGTCGTTCTTTACCGAATCGTCGCTACAGTTTGTGGACGCGCATGCGGCGATGATGAATAGACACCTATTAGTCCCGTGCAACTTTGAAGCTTAAAACGAGCCAGCCAATCGGACCGCACACATCCGGCTACTGTTTGGAATCCAATCAAGCAGAGCAGCTTCAGCCCGGGGACTCAGGGCAATGCCAACACCAGCTTGGCCGGCGCTCGAAGCTGCATCGTCACCGGATAGGCGCAAGGAGAAAATACTGCTTGCGTTGCCTGAAGGGGATCGCAGAGTGAGCACAGAGCTCGAGTCTTGCAGGCGGGTCTCTGATAAGCCACATATATGCATCGAGAGGTTCTCTAATGTTCGGGCAAGTGCTGCCTGTTGACCGATTTGTTGCAGTGTGCGTACCTTGAGGCATGCTAATCTGAAGGAGGATCGAGGGCTCCAAATGGAAGCCGATGAACTGGAATGGACCGCTTGGTTGTACATGGGCTTGTCGACAGGAGAGGAGTGACCCTCCGCGTTCACATGTGAGTTGAAATTAGAAGATAAATGCCTAGCAAAGCATGTTGGGGGAGGGCCAAGAATCGGGGGTTTGAGAACTGGGGGGATAAAAATGAAGTTGGAGCGGGACGGTAAGAGTGAAAAAGCGTACGATGGGGAATAAGAAGACGGGAAGGCTTGAGCAGTAGCGTCCAATCCCCTATCCACCCTCCTAGATGCAGCAGGTAGGGCACCGTTGATTATCCTCTGCGGTGCCCAGAGCATCAAGAAATTGTTGTAGGAAAGGTTCATTGTATTGCGTGGACCAGATACTGTCAGGTTACCCAGGCCTAGACAGGAGAACGATTAGGGTTCTCAACCAAAGCCTTTGGTTCAAAAACCTGACCGCAAGGCAGCGGGTTTGGCGTTGGGCTACAAGGAGTCCGTTTTAAGGAATAAGGTGCCACCCTCATTCCAACCCCCAACCTGGAGGACCAGGAGGCTGAGTTTGTCTGGCCTCTAACCATTGACCAATCTGGTATGAGTGGCTCTGAAGGTGCAAAAGTGCACCACCCAGCATAGCTCAATGGATCGCTGAGGCACACAAACCATCGCACCATGATAAGGTCCAGCCTCATTGCGATGTGCGACTGACAACATTATGCGCACTACCATGTAGACAGTCCAGTACGTCGATAACAACAACTATTGGTCCAGAAGTGAGTATGAGGTCGAGTATATTATGCTCCCGTGTGGGAGATGTTACATGCTGTGTCCAGCCTCCGTCAAGGAGGCAATTCAAGATTTTATCTAGCTTTCCTGTACCTTTGCACTCAATCCACGAAATGTTTCGTAAGTTACAATCTACCTTTAAGCGAATGGGAAATGCAGAGGCGTGCCTCATCGCATTCTGAAGCAATCGGTTTTCAAGGGCACTATTGGCGGCGGTTAATGAACACTACCAATCAATATAATATTATTACCCAAGGATACCGTTATCCAAATGGAGTCATCGAGGGATGAGAATTGCTCGTCACTGCTTTGTGAAGTACTTGTATGTGCTGACCTGCGGATGCGTTTTTTCGGACACCCAAGATGACGTTATGAGCGCATTGATGTCAACCATCTGGCGAAACCAGCTGTTCAGAATGCCTATCAAAGTTCACTGTCATGCGAGTTGAGTAAGCGCTCACTGATGCAATTGAAACTCACTGGCCTCATATTCACCGGACCTTACTAGCAGCAGGAAAGTCCTCATGTGGTAAGTCTAATCGCCAACATGGACATTGGGTCTCTTCGCAGTGTCCGGAACTTACTGATGCTTGCCGGCACATTCCGGCTGGAAGCGAACACAATGAAACGCGCAAAGAGCTCCGGGCAATATTCCGTGCTAGCCTGAAGAGAGATCGCGAATCTTGGTGGTCTCATCATGCATCAGAGATGGAAATGGCCACTGCCCTCGGTAACCATCATAACTTATTCCGGCTGATGCGGGAAACGGGCACCAGGAAACCTGGTGTTGGTAAACAATTTGTGACGATAGTGGACAGCCTAACCACAACTTGTCAGAAACTTGGAGCGTTGGGCTGACCACTTTGAAAAGCAATTTAATCGGTCGGAATTGTTAAATTTCTCACCGGCCACTGACCGCTCCGCTCCCTGGGCTGTCTCTTTGGATCCACCCTGTCGTTCAGAAGTCGAACGTGAGATCGCACTGTTGAAGTTAAATAAAGCCGCGGGACCAAATGATCTTCCTCCAGCCCACTTTAAATTCAGATGACCTGCACTGGTGGATGATTTACACGAGTTACTAGCTAAACTATGGGAGCCGACTGCAGTCCCAATTTTCAAGGGAGGCTCACGATCGGTATGCGGCAACCATAGAGGAATCAGTCTGATCTCCATCGCCTCCAAATTGCTTGCCTCTGTCATCCTTCACAGACTGACTCGCACTTGTGAAAGCCATATTCGTGAAAAGCAAGCTGGGTTTCTTCGAGGTCGTGGCTGCATTGACCACATCTTTATTTGCGTCAATTGTTGGAGCACCGTCACGTATATGGGTGGCCCACCGTTATCGTGTTCCTCGATATCAAAGGTGCATTCGATTCGGTGGATAGACATGCACTTCGGGACTATCTACTCAAGAAAGTTGTACCTGAGAAATATGTGAATATTATCCGAGCATTATATGCGCGTAGCGTGGGCAGATTGAGAGCTTACGGCCAGCTGTCATTGCCCTTTAATAACACCGGTTGTAGGAGACAAGGATGCTCGCTGTCCGCTTTCCCCTTCAACTTCGCTATTGACGAAGTCATGGAAATCGCGTTCACAGGACACGACTTAGAAGGTGTGGATCTGTTCCCAGGTGGACGACTTCTTAACTTGGAGTATGCTGACGATATTGTCCTAATCTGTGACAGCTCTCAGGCGTGCCAAGCCGCGCTCTACAGATTAGCACTAGCTGTCCGTTACTTCGTGCTTTACTTTGCACCCTCCAAGTGCAAAGCGTTCCTCCAAGATTGGCCTGGACCGCCTCCTTCGCGGACCCTTAGTGGCGATCAGCTAGAAGTCGTTCAGAAATTCAACTACCAGGGAAGTTGTATTAGCGCCCGTGGGATTAAAGATGAGATCAGGAACCGTGTAGCAAAAGCTCGAAGTGCTTTTGCTAACCTTCGCCATTTATGGCTCCGGCGCGACATTACTCTCGCCCTGAAGTGTAGAGTGTACAATGCAGCGGTACGTTTGACCCTACTGTATGGTTATGAAACCTTGCCCCTATGATCGGCGGACCTAAAGAGGCCAGTTACGTTCGAACACCAGTGCCTTCGCAATTTAGCTCACATCTGGTGGGAACACCGAAGATACAACGAGCGTATTCGACGCCTTGTTTACGATATAGGAAAAAAATGAACCCCTCAGCATCGTTATTTCACTCACCATGCATTTTATTCCCTTTTTCTTTTAGGTATTATGGCACTGTAGCTGAGGTGTTTCCCACCTCTAGCTAACATGTATGATGATGATGATGCTCTGTGAAGCACATAAGTTGTTCATACAGTAATTGATACAACCAACTCCCCTACCATGATATCGGTCCTTTCGAAAGGAACAATAACCTTGGATAGCAATAAGATGGTCCGCAGTCTTACTAGAACACCACGATTCGGGAATAAGAATTATATCGTGTTGATGAAGGGCGACGAAGCAGCGGAGCAAGTGCATTTTATATACTACAGAACGGGCATTAATGAGCACCAGTTTGAATGTGCCGTCATAACAGGTTTAATCCATGCGTTCACATATTATGTTATTTAACCGACAGTCTATTCCTCTGGGACTTTCGTGTGGTAAGTGGCTAGCGGTGGTGAAGGATGGGGCGTGGGATCTAAGAAATATCCTGTAGCTGAGTGCGGTCGACGTAAAAATAATGTATTCTCAACTGGAGAATATGGGAATTAATTGGTAGTGCCTTGATGGAGCGGATGTATTCTTATGCGGTTCCCCCCTGGTTTAATCCGTGCACGGAGAGGCATCTCTCTGAGTATGGTAGTGAATCCCACATACCTAACGACGCGCAAGGTGACCTGTGGTTTACTATATCTAAATGTGGCACAATATTTTCGACTGATGTCACCACGAATGCGGGGCTCGTCAGGGGTTTGCAGTAATTGAAGTGAGCTTAGGTCGTTCACCCATGGCGGGCACACCTTCTGTGGTTTGTCTAAAGCAAATATGTTAACACGATTAGTTTGGTGACACTGCAGCTCTTGGGTACTCAACAATTGGCAGATAGAACGTATTCATGTTTACAATGTTTGTGGGTGTAGCAGCTGCGGGCGGTAGATGAACAGGGTGATAGAATCGAGATCTGCTAGCACTTGCGTTGTACTGCTTAAAGGTCTGCCCCAAGTTTCCAGAGGTGATGTAGGGAGACGTTTCGGAGGTTGATGTCTGACGTTAGAGGAACTATTTTTGCAGCTGGTATATTGAGTGTTCATCGTAGAACATCTCAGTTGCACGGGATTACTGGTCTGGTTTCTATCGGTTACATGACTCCTCTGGTAAAATGCAGCGTTACCGCTAAGTGACTCTGTAGCTTTTTTGTTTCCGACTTGATTTGTTTACATTGTTGTTCGGACGCGATTACGTGTTTAGGAGTCCCAAGTTCATCTGCATTGTCATTTTGTCGGTAATCAG
>CALYDF020009096.1:0-11069 GCA_944474145.2 Dicrocoelium dendriticum
AACTGGGACGCAACCTGACTGCGAATAACCGAGCAAACAGACTTTTAACAAGAAACATAGCCAGTTACAATTTGCCATTCAATGGATTGGTGGCAGTGTTCCAGGACGTGGTGGGTTTTCGCCTGGCAAGCGTTCTCCCTACAAAAAGCCACAAATGTCCGTTTAACAACACTGCAACGTGGCGTATGTGACTCGCCACCGAATAAAGTCACAGCCCATAACTTTACACTGGCAGGTCAACTAGCGTCACAATTCTACATAGGATCGTTACACTGGGACTTCTACATCTGTAAATACTGTTGTCGTTTTACATCCTACCATACGTTGCCCTTTTCCTTCCTTGTGTGCGGGCTCTTCCATTACCTTTCAGTGGATCATTCAGGTTTCTCAATCTCTTATTAGCTGAGGTCCCGTATCTCATGACAGCCAACTTATTGTTTCGCATTTTCAACATTGTACAGTTCCAATCATGGATATATGAACAATTTTCTGCGTTACTGTTACAATTGCATTAAAACGTTTGTACCGTTGTACATATCTGATCATGCCTCCATGAGCGTGCCTCGCATAGTCGAGAATAAAATATTTATTTATTTATTTATTTATTTATTTATTCTTACCCGGTCAGAAAGCAGTTTGTGCAACTTCAACGTGTAACCAGGGAGATTAAGCAGCTTGGCGGGACAAAATAGGCAGGACAGGTCTAAAAGGATCTTACCCGTTGGGATACGGTAAATGAGGGTAAAGTCTATAAGAATGCTCCGGCAGTGCATTGAGGAAGTACCAAAGGTAAGCAAAAGTTCGGGATACCTTTGTGCCCGTAATCCTTCCACTAACCTTGTATCGACTAGCACAACCCTCTCCAGTTCCATTTTGTCCCTTTCAAGATAAGGTGGACAAGCCAGGATAAAGTATTCTAAGTTAGGTCGCACATAAGTTGTTAACTGCTTCACAAAGCTGTCGGTCATTCGGACACCTGTGGAGCGGCGAATTAACCACAACATACGGAACCTTCTATAAGCAGCCTTCCTCCAAGTATTCCCAGAGTAAAGCACTGAGGTGTGGACGACACCTAGATCCACCTGCTGAGTGACTATTGGGATTTCCTTTCCACCAACTACATAGAGCTTGGGGCGACTAGCATTCCCATTGCGGAGGACGGCACATATTGCTTGCTATATACGCATTGATCACAAGGTTGACCAATCCCAGAACCTATCCATGACACTGTGAATTGCCTCAGAGCTCCCGGGGATATCCGTAATATTCCAGAGCTTGAGCTCAGCAGCAAACAATAGCTTTGGTACTTCAAGCTCCTATGGTAGGTCATTGACATAAATTACGAAAGACAACAGCCCTAGAACCTAGCCCTGCAGAACTCCATTATGAACAGCTTGTCTTAGCGAAATGCTGTGCATCACTCGTATGCACTACTCTCTCCTCTCTAGGAAAGCGGACACATATTTAAGTGTGCTTCCAGATATCCCATGCGACCTTAACTTTGATGCGGGGTCCTGATGTTGGACAATATCAAAGGCTTTCCAGAAGTCAGCGAAAAGTACGTCGATACGTTGGCGTTGTCTACGGCCTGCGCCCTGCTTTCACCGGCTACAAGTAAAGTTATCAGACATGAGAATCCCTCGGGGAGTCCGTGCTGTGCCGCACTGAGAACTTTAAACTTAAGCAGGTGATTCCCCACCGAATCTCTAACCGAGTTTTTAAACAACTTACCTAATGCGCTTGTCAATCTGACAGGTCGGAAGTTCTCGGGCAGAGCTCTGTCACCGCCCTTACAACTCGGAGAGATGATTGTCTCTTTCCATTTCAAGGATAAGGCATAGCTGTCGAGCGAAACTGCAAACACGCATGTCAAAGGACCACTTAGCTCAGCGACCAATTCATGAAGCAGCTTCGGCTGAATTGTACTAGGGCCAGAATCTTTGGAAGGATATAACCCTTGCAACGGCCGGTAGACTTGTGTCTCCGTTATGCTGACTTCTCTTAGGCAAAAATCCTGCGGGACTTTTGTGGCCACCTAAGCCTGAGGTAGAGTGGCTTCATGAGGAAAAACACCAGTATACTGTTCGCTAAGTATACAAGCCTTATCATAATCGGTGTACTCACGGGTCCCGTCAGCTCCTAGTAAAGCTGTTATAGAGGACATTGTACCGCTAGGACTTTTACGTAAGCAAAGAACTTCTTTAGTTTTGTTGCGGCTGCGTCAGCCAACTCCTTCTCGTACTGAAGAAGAAAAATAAGTTATAAAAATTTTCTCTCAGTTTTTGCTTACTGCTCGAGAGCTTTCGTAGGCGCTGATTGATGAAGCCGCCTGGGAAGTTTGCTAGTACTTTGATAGTCTTCTGTCCGTGTACTTACCTGTATTAGCTATCCAAGGAGGCTGCGCCCGTGTAGCCTGTCTCTTAATGTTTGGGATGTGAGGAGCAGAGGTCTCGGTTAGGTATGCCTTAACTTTCTCTTAGGCTGTCGCAACGGTGTCAGCCACTGTGATCGCGCAAAGCAGAATTGAACCGTTGTCTCACATTGTGTTAAATGCTGCTCGTCAAATATTTGAGCATGCATCGGTGGTACCCTGATGATACTTAGAGCATACCGAAAAGTTATGAAGACATGACTACAGGCTCCTAGGGGACAGCCGTACATAGTATCACTTTGGAAATCGTGTGACGTCAAAATTTTAACTCCAAAGTCGACGGAAGTTGGTTGCTCATATTTCTAGTCGGAAGGTCCACGAAATGATGCAAAGGCAGTTGCAAAGTTAGCTCGATGGGCTCCGAACTACAACGTAGTACAGCCCAGTAGCGTACAGGGAGGGTAAAGTCACCCAGCAATGGACACACCTTTGGTCTGGATACGAATAAACTTATTAACCTGTGGGGTGGTACTTTCAGGACTTCGCTAAATCACTGCAACTGTAGACGAAGAAGAGGAAGTACACAAAACAGTCGACAGAGCTTCAACGTTTCGCTCAGACGACTGTAAAACAGGTCATCGACGCATGAAGTTTACAACTCACCTAAAGAGCGACACCCCAACTTGGCAGCCAAAGGAGCGCTCACATTTAGGCAGTGCGTAGCCAGGTAAACGTACTTCAGCGCCTGTGTTCTTTTGACTTCCGGCTGACCACCTGAAAACCCACAAGCCCAAAGGCTTGCTCACCAGCCGCCCGCTTGCTCTTGAGTCGGTTGCTGGCTACCATTAACTCTGGTCGATCAGTCAGTGGAGGGTCCGGCGGAATGCTGACATAGCTACACTTGAGTTTCTATTCAAAGCACACAACAGTTTTGCTTTTCCCCGGGGTTGCAAGGACCTCAGTAAGTAGTCGAGGTGGCAAATTTGGCGTGTCGAGAGAGACGTACCCCAGAGTGGTAAGTTTCCTGATAGTGACGCCGGGGAAACCAGGTGGAAGCATTTGCTTGCGCAGAGCTTGAACCACTGGACGTCATCCAGCGTGCGTTCCCTGGGATGAGCTGCCGAGGTTTCAGCAACTTTGCGGAAGATACCGCTGCTGCCAGTAAAAGCATCATCTCGACAACGCATATTGACTCTACGATTCTTCGAGATGACCCCGGTTTCGACTGGTTTGGCAGGTGACACGGCACGTTTCTTTGGCAAGTGTGCTGGAGTAATTGAGGTTGAGTCATTGTGTTCTACCTCCAACTCGCTCACCGGTCTGGTCTGTTCAATCTTCGCGGGTATGGCCGATGTAGACACGGCGCGTTGCTTAGCCAATGTAACTGGAGTGATTGGCTTTGGAGCTTTGTGCTTTACCTCCAATACTTTTAGGCGTTAAGTACCTTCAGGCTTTGAGGGACCTTCCGGACTTTCTTGGTACACTTCCTCTGGCTTTTATTGGACACAGGGGATAGAAGATCGAACTTGCCTAGAACGGCGTCCAGTACGACATCAGAGGTCACGTTAAGGGCGTTCTGGACCGCTGAGGCACATGACACGGTCGACATCACCTCAGTCGGATTCTCCTAGACAGTAAATGTGGATAGATGCGTGGCATCCTCCAATGAGCCGACGGCAATAGAGACTTATTTTTCTCATCAGTAACTCCACTTCGCAATCAAAAGATGCGGGGAATACCACAGCTACTGGTTATCAACCCCGACGTTGCTCGAATTCTCTTCAGTTACCTCAAGCTGCGTAGATCGACAGCTACAGGATGGAAGACACTCGAACAGCATGCTACCGCTGGTCGAGAGCATTGTGTATTGAGCAGGGCTCAAATCGGTACAGGTCTGGTGGTACCAGCAGTTGCACACATAGCACTGCATGCCGCCAAGATCGTCCGTCACGGGGTCTGAGCAACTCACGCTGCCGCATGCAGCATTATATTCGCATAACGATGCAGCAGAAGACCCATTAGCGCCGGTATTCAGTGACTCCGACACGACCCTTTCAAAGCCAGTAAAAGACAAGTACCCGGAAGTAGAACCAACTGGGTTTTACCTGCCGGGCAGGCAAAAGAAACATTTACGGGTGAGAACACGGTGCATACCGGGTTACAACAGACGGAAAACGCTATCCAACCCACGGACATCAATCGCCTATCTTCACATTCCTGATGGTTACAACCAGTCAAAAGTTCTGCGGCACGTTCACAAGCACCAGCTACACAGCGACATACATACACAATTGAGTACGTATATACACCCACACATACCGTAACTGTCATGCCAATCATGGACCTTTGCACACACTACGTTAGCTTACTATGATTCCGCCAGTAACGTTGTGCCACGCATTGTCGAGAATAAATTTATATCTTTCGTTAACTGCGTTATCTCTGCCTCACTTACCGAATTTTGTGGGTAATAAAAATGAATCCTGGCCACGCTAGCTTGATTCCGCGGCGCGGCAGCTATGTAAGAGGTGGACAAGACGTTGGCATGCCTGTACGTCTGCTCCTTCGGCATGCACACTCCAAAAGTACCGAGAAGTTCGAACTGCATTTATGCAGTTTTTGCCGCGTGCCCGGTCAAAACATACAATCAAGCGTGCCCATACATCTTCCTCCGACTCAAGGCGCTTCTGCGATTATATTAAGAGGCAAGGCAACATGAGTCCGTCCATCCCGGTGTTGGTTGGTCCAGAAGGCTCGGCTGCTGTCGCTGAGCTTGACAAGGATTCCTTGCTCGGCGGACATTTTGCAGGTGTATTTGTCTGCGTGTCCCATCTGTCAAACATTTGTTTGTAATTTAAAGTTCCTGTAGACGCTTACCTAGCGGAGATTTATTTATCCGGGGCCTAGGTGCTCAAGGTTCGATGAGAGGCAACTCCTACTAAGGCAGCAGGATCGGACGCTATCCACTGCAAATAGTTGCATGAGTTGACCGATATACTTTATTGCCCAAATACTCAACGAGTTGAGTAGTCACGGCACAACTGTTCTCTACCGGATGACGCAGTTGTACGTAGCATTTTTATGAAAGAGGACAAACACCCTTTGTACTATAGCCTTGGCAGCTTAACCTGCAGGTTGCGGCGCCCTCGATAGCCGTTTAAGGGCGCTTGGATTACTTAGCCTCCACGACACGGTTTTCCTAAGAGCTATTCTTGCCTTATCAACTTTTATTTGCCCGCGAACATTAGGCCGATTAAGGTGATCAAGAAAAGCTCTGGACGTATGGTTTATCAACTTCTCCAAGCCTTTGACACTGTTCTGCACCCACGCCTTTTCTACACTTGCAGACTTGTCTCTCGGGACCAAGCTTGAAAGGAATTCCGGCTTTTTAACTGGAAGGATGTTGTGTTTCCGTGTGTTGCCGGCTGCATGCAAAATAGTGTGTTCACAGCGGTGTCCTGCAAGAGTCAAGCCTTGGCTCCTTATATACATCTTGTTCGTTAATTACCTACCCGGCAAACTGGTAGTGCCATCACTAATTTTCGCGAAGGACGTAAATTTCTGGTCTACAGAGAATGCTTCTAACGGTCCAATGGCCCTACACGGGGCTCTAGATAAAATATGGACGTTGTCGGTTTTGTGGTAGTGGCTTAGTAATCTTGTGAATGTTCAGTTTTGCGTGTAGGTTAAAGGGATCCACTTGCGCGTTACTTACTCGGGGCTAATGAAGTTCCGCGGGTGCCACTCCATGCTTACCTAGGCCCCAAAACGGGGGACACAATAATGCTTCACGTCTGGAAAGCCATGGCCAGCTATGATGTGCCTCGAAGTATTCGAGAATAACTTATTTATTTATTTAGTTAAGTTATTGAGGCCTTACGCATGCAGGCTGCGGCGATTTACCTGTACGGAAGCATTTTGAAACTTTTCGGGTACCCATTTCTTTGTTCGGGCGGATAGAGGTATGTAGCTTATTGGCAGTGTGGGTCCATGTAAACGGATGCAAAATATGTGCTAAACTTGATAAATCATTTAGTTGTCGTTAAGTCTGGCAAACATTGCTTGGCAGCTGCCCGCAAAAGTTTTAAACTGTTGTGGATGATCTGCAAAGCATTCGGGCCCATGGCTAGCCAAACGTTTGCTATGGAGTTTGCAGCTTTTTTAAGCCACATAGATTACTACGCACGGGCTTGGTTACTTGCTTAGTCCGAGATAAAATGGCTGCTACACGAGCCTCACGGTCGAGGCCGAAAATAGTGTTTCAAGCAAAGAGGCTGTCATACCTTGAGAAGGTAATCAAGTTGGAAATTTTTCGATGCACTACAGCCGTTTGCTGGGCGACCTGGTCATCAACTATCCAATAATTACAAGTCAGGTGGGCACTGCTTTACCTGAACTGTTCCAGTCCACTCGGCAATGTTCCAGGACGTAGTGGGTCTTCGCCTGGCAAGCGTTTTTCCTACAAAAGCCACAAATGTCTGTGTAACAACACCGAGACGTGGCGGCTGTGACTCTCCACTCAATAAACTCACCGCCTCTAACACACATTGACAAGTCGACTGATGCCACATTTACAAATCCTGCGCATGTACTTGCTCACGCATGAACACGCCTACATATTTGATTAGGGACATACCTCTATTATTAAATATTTTTCGGTCTTTTCCTCATGCTTCACTCACCTGACTTACACAGTGCACACCACCTCATCGGACTTGTTCCTCATCAAGACACACATTAGTGATCTGATTCTTACCTCTACATCACGCGTTCTGCGGACACAGAACTCTTACAACCTTTGGGCCATATGGGTTCGCACTACGGGCTCCAACTGTAATACGCCCACTCTTGGTGCTGCTGATCCTGCTATCATGTACAATATTGCAATATGCTGATCATGCCCAAAAGGCGTGCCTCACTTCTTCGAGAATAAAACATTTATTTATTTATTTACCTCTTCGAGGCCACCTACTGAAGTTGCACACACCCCGTTCAGACCGGCTTGGGACTGATAATCGGTCATGACGCCGGGTTATATACCATTGGATTTCGCCGCCGGTTGAATTTATGATGGCGTTAACGGGGAAAGAGTTCCAGCACTTACTTGACGCCCATAACAACAGTTAAAAACATGCCCCTTCTCATATTAGCTTTGCGCTTCTCTGCTGCTACTCACTCGTGTTAACCACCTATTTGCATTTGCTTTCCATGTTCCAGCTTGTTTTGGTTTTTGTTCTTTTGCTTTCGTTTAATTTTAAGTAAGCAGCACCGCGGGGACCAATAGTGCAGGGCACGTCGGCCTTTTTAGGTTAACTCTGCAGTGTATCGTGTGTGTTGATTTGGCTCCTCAAAGCGGATCGCTCCACAGCTTTCACACTGTGATCGACGACTGTATGGCTGCGAACCCTGGCCCCTTTGAGCAGCTGACCTATAGACGTTGGGTAAGTTCGCTAATCAGTGTCTTCGCAGTTTGGTTTACGTCTGGTTGGAACACTGCATGAGCAACGCATTGTTTACGACACAGAACCATCATTGCTTGCACCAGTCTCCGATGGCTCGGCTACGTGTTACGCCTAAAAATCCAACGGCTCCCGCTACGTGCGTTGTTTTCTCGCTGGAGGTGTGGTTCGAAAAAGATAAAAGGTGGCCAAGAGATAACTTCGTCGAGGAATGAAGACCCTCACTTGGAATCTGGCATCGCTTACAGCGTCACGGCTCCCTGATTTGGGTTTAAAGGAAGCTGAACACGTTTGGCTGAATCCACGAGCTGACGTCGCTAGGAGCCGCCCTCACTGGTTATCATGCTGTGAGTTTCGCTGTCCTACTCCATCTCTTTTAGCTTCTCCTTTTAATCACGATCTCAAATCGTAGCCTAATATAGTTTTACAGAAGAATATTTTGTTGCCTGGTAGCCGGCTGTTGGCTTTCCGGAACAATGCTCATCCGTTGCTAGTAGCACAACTGGCATGCAAATGTTGCAGTTATCTTCTTTTTTAACTTTTATTTATTACGGCACAGTAGCAGAAGGGTTGTATAACTATAGCTAATGTGCATAACGTGTATAATGTGTATACGTCTGATGAAGGATGAGGAGATCAACGACGCTGTACAAGATGGAACAAAAATGGGAGTTCCTACTGTTCCGGTTCCACTTTAACCAGTAAGTTACGTTTAGTTTATTTGGAACTGGTGCAAAAGACATGTTCATTTTCAGTGCTCTGCTAAAGCAGTTAAGGAGGATTCGTAAACTTTGTTGGTACAAACCTAAATGAAATTTCGTGGGGCTTGGTTCGTGTTCAAACTATGTTGCATCTTAATGGTGGATGTTTGTGAGTAGTGTGAAGTTCGAAGAAAGTAGAAGCCACGATTAAAATTCACGCACAATAATATGCCTCGACGAGGAGTCGAACCCCGGTCCACGAATTTCCGGTCCGCTGCTCTACCACCTGAGCTACCGAGGGCTGACGATTAGGTGCGCAAATTTTAACACATGTCTTCTGCTTGGTGCGCGACGTGTTGCCAATAAGCTCACAGTACCTGTCCTGATGTTGCAGATTGGCTCACTCACCCGTCACTTCCCAATAGACCGAAGTTCCTGTCCTTCAGACGTGCATATATCTACAACATTCAGCGAATTCCATGCGTGTGCCTTCGCGAATTTGTTATTGAAGCAACGGATATTCCATTGGCAATATGATGTCAGGCACAGCCAACTTTATGCGGTCCACTAACATCGTTGTCAACTAATAATTATTTGCATATTCTACACTGGAATTCCCAACTTTAATGACCACGGGCACCATAACTGATATCTTAGGGGACAAAAACGACTGAACTTCAAGCAGAATATGTAGGCCGCTCATCCAAATGCAGAAAAATAAGCTAAGCTAATAGTTCCAGCAAAGAATGGGATGTGCATTAAAACTAAATAAGAGTTTGGAAGCACCGGGTAATTAATAAAATAGAAGCGAAGCAGCGTGGACTCGTTATTCGAGCACCTACAACTTTAACTTTAATACACATGTTCGGGATGCCTCTTCTTGGTCGTAAAAAGCCTGCTTGATACCTCTAAATCTAATCAACCGCGGCCGACTCAAAAATTACGTAAGTTAAGTCACGGACGCAACTTTGCTGGTTGCCGTGCACTTTGTAAAGTTTAGTAAACATAAACCACGCCTTCGGCGTTCTATATTGTTGTAGCTCGCTAGTCGTTAACCGCTTTTATATTCACTAAGTTTAGGTTCTTCGTAATTCGGGCGCTTCGGTGCTTCTATGCATTGCTGGCGCGCCATCCATTTTGTGCACCCACTACAATATACTTAGGGTCAGACCACCTCTAACTTATTTATCTTTGGTAATTGGAAGGTCGCTTAAATGCCTCCTAGGCCGGAAGGTATCTGAGGCAAAAATATCAAAGTTTGACTCTTACGCGAAACATAACGTCCATCGTCTGAAATTTCCCTCTTTATATGCTGGTTCCGATTACCTCCTGCTTAATTACTTGCTGTGATTTCGTTTTCTCATTTACCTTACAAATATTTATAAAACTTTTAGCAACGAAAAACCTAGGGGTTCAACAAGCTAATACTTGGTATTTACCAAAATGCAGCTTTTCAACCTTTTAGAAGTACGATCCATTATGATGATTTGCGAGAATGAAAGCTACTATTTACAACCGTATTCATTCTTCTGGCTTCATTATTCCAAGCAGCTAATACCACGGCTTCCGCCAACTACCTGCACACTTTTAAAACCCTAATACCTTGCTCCACATATAAGGAAATACGAAACTCATAAGCAGGCAAGTACCCGGCTGAGCACGGTAGTGCTCCACCAGCGCGTAGCAGGAAAATTTAAAATTCGACCTTTAGCACAGTTTGGTTATGGCGTAAACTAACTAGAACCTAATGTTATGGGACATAGGCACTCTCGTTTTGGCGGGAATGGGTTGGAGACTGCACTTCAGCGGCACAAATACGTACATCAATAGCATACACAAGAATACTAGCAACCAGAAGCAAAGTACAAAATCAATAAGGTTACCAAAATCTGGGTTGCATGCTACTTGCCTTGTAGAGAATTTGAGAACCGGGGCGGAAAACACATGCATAGTCCCCAGCTGCAACTGAATAAACAAACAATGTGGAAAATGTATTTAACGGAATAAAACTTATTATACGGAGCAAGCTTAGCACAAAGCTGCAAAATGGGTACCAAGTCTTCTGGAGCATTGGGTGTACTTCCCTTTGTCTAAATAAATAAAATAAATAAATATTTTATTCTCGACAAAGTTAGGCACGCCTTTTGGGCATGAACAGCATATTGCAACATTTTACATGATAGCATGATTAGCAGAACCAAGCGCAGGAGCAGTAAAGATATAGTCAGTAGGGTGGGCCCACTTGGCCCAAAGGTTTTATTAAGTCTATCTTCACCGAATGTGTAAATAGAAGAATCAGACCATTACTGTGGCTTAGGTTGATGAGGAAGTAGTCCGATTAGGTTGTGTACGCAGTGCGGGTCAAGTGAGTGAGGCATAAGGAAAAACCCACAAAAATAGTTTGAGCAGTGACATAGCACTGATCAAAGATGTAGGCGTAGTCTTACGGGAGCAGGTATACGCACAGCATTTGTGAAATGTGGGATCGGTCAAGTTGCCGTTGCGTGGTTGGGGCAGTGACTTTATTGAGTGGCGAGT
>CALYDF020009097.1:0-11064 GCA_944474145.2 Dicrocoelium dendriticum
CTCTGGCTCGAGTGAATAAGAATTTTACCAGCGCGCGCTTGTGTGCCATCGCTGAGAAGCTAATGAATGGTAGTAATTGGTCGGACCACGTTGGCTTCCGATACGCTGATAGCTTAATCAGCCCATTATCCGTGCGACTCGTGAGATTGTCGAGATACGGAAGACGCCCATTCTATTCGAATTTAAGAGTCAACTTCAGGTTGGCGTAAACATTATTAAGTTGGTCTACTACTTGCGCGATTTGCATCTTCGTGAAACCAAAGAAAATGAGATAATCTATATATCGTTTGTACCACAGCAGATAAGAAATCGGTCCACTCAGATTCCTCTCAAGAATGGGCATTAAAAATAAGGCAATACCGGGCCCAACGGTCCACCCCTAACCACTACATCAGTTGGGCAATATAAGATGTGCTTGAGTCGAAAGGCGACGTTCTCCGTGCAATGTAATGGGGATTGTCTCATGAGTTCTGCAGATATTGGTAGACGGAAATTCTCCTATTCGATCGGGTGGTAAATGTAATCAACTGTCTCTAGCAATGGGAGATCAGTATATAACGACTGCAAGTTCACTGAGCACATAACCTTGTCGGCTACGCTGTTGTTGTCTAAATCATTGATTATTTCAAAATGATCCTTAATGCTGTGCAAATTGTAGCGCTGCCTCAGTGACGCAATGATCTGAACAAACCAGCGGGCCAATTTGGGCTGAGAGGAATTTACCATCGACAGAACGGGTCTTAGTGGCATGCCCTGCTTGTAAGCTTTCGGTAAGCGTACACCTCTTGGGTCAAGGAACAGCTCGGCTTCAGTTGCATTAGGTGGTTTCATACATACAAAATGCAGGAGAAGCGATTCAATGTGTCGTGTTATAGGGGCCTCTACTGCTGTCAGACATTCTATCCTGTCGGTGCGTTGAATCTTGCATTCGTCACTTAGAACATTTAGCATTTTTGCACGTGTTCACTCTTGTTCATTACAACTGCTCATGAACTTTGTCCGGTTTTAATACAACCACTCCCTTATTTTTAAGCTCTCGTAACTCTTTTAAATGATGGCTTGTAAGTGCACACCTTTTTACCTGTACCATGAGGACTTCATAAGCATTATCTGTCAGCTTAATCCTAAACCAATTGAGATCATCAGGACTGGTTGACTATACTTCAGCTACTTGGTCGAAAAAATTCTCAAACTGTGCTTCAACAAGCCATAGATTCAGCCAATTGGGAGTAACTTTGTAATCGATCGCCGAAGCTAGTACTTCTAGTTGCAAATCATCAAGCTGAATATTTGACACGTTCAAGAAGTACTTACCGAGATCACATGCAGCGAGTTGTTCATTTGCTTTCATTATGGATTTCAGTAGGCGCTTTTTGCAAGTTTCGTTCGTGCGATCGTAAGGTCTATGGAAGAATTTAGAGAAGACAATGCGGCAGCACTGGAAGAGACCCACCGCAATCGGCATAAGGGAAGTATTTATCTCCATCATATTAGTTGGCTTTGCCTTGGTTGTGTCTAATTGTGCTGACGCAAGGCGTCTAATATTGGAATTAGAAGGTGCGCAAATGTTTCATTCGAGCAATCGGAAGTCCCTAGCAACAAATTGAGAATGCGATACGGAACGATAAGGACAGACTCTGCACAATAGTCGGCGCAGAAGCACATTGTGTCTACCAATTCGAGTGTGACTGCGGTATCAGTTACATCGGTTGGACAGAACGGGCTCCAGATTCCAGAATGAAGGAGGACATACCAAATTGGTTTCAGCGATAAGTTACTCAATCCCCCTCCGATGATTCGTGCTCGCGTAAGCCGCTTGCGTCATCCATAGGCAGACACATTTTGCCGACACGTCACCAGGTCAATCCCTTATTGGCGTTCCGAATAGTGTTACGTCATACCAAGGCACACATTTTACGAATTTATGAGGCCGTCGCGATCAGCCGAATTATACCAGCTTTACGAGCACAAAAGCAAACAGCTATCAACTTGCGTTCGCTGTGGACCTAATCCTAACAACAATGACTACAAGCATGAATTCGAGCCCAACTGCCGAGGCGGTTGAGATTAACATAGTTTAACACTGCGTAAATAGGATGGACGGGCGGAGCTTTCGAGCGTTTGGCGAGTTCTGTTAACCCGACGAGTATGGATAGCCCCGGCGGACGGATCCAAGGCAGAGAATGAGCATCACATTATCCCCGCATCTACCGTAAACACTAATTACCTATATGGCTTTGTAAAGCAGACAATGTTTTTCAAATCCATGGGTTTATTTTACTGATTATTTGAACTGTATCTTGTTTGAAATTCTGCTAACATTAAATTCGGTGCGATAATTATCCCAATTCGCTATCGGTGCTCTATCAATTAATTGGTTGTTTCACTCGGTCTGAGGAGCTTTTTGCAAATGGCGGCATTTTTCCACACCACGCGAACGATATTTTTAAGGCTTTCATAAGGCATGGGTTGTCGTTTGGTTCCAAATATCTTACACAATGCAACTGTGGTTACAATATTTGGCATGGAACAAACAATATATGCAAAAATTTGCAAGGAAATATATGCATTCACTTTTAACCTACTTTATCACATATATTTTACATAAAATTTTGTCAGCCTACTTTGCAAATTTTATGAAACGTAATGCTCAAGTTTAACAAGTAGGTGGTTAAAAAGCTGACATTGGGTTGGGAGACAAACGAACACTCATTAACGTCGTGTTTAACGACACACTTGGAATCCTCTCACATTTTGTTGAGGCATCAACTGAGATAGAAGTAAGCGAACATAGAATTTTCGTTGTTCAGTTTCAGGTTGGTCTATTAACTTCAATGGGAACAAAGTCACCATGATCGTCGCGATAACCATCGCGCGAAGTTATATAACTACCTAGCAGCCATTGCTGACGTGCGGAATACCAGTGAGATTATTCTCTGTCTACGTCACCATGGGCGACCATATGGAAGTGAAACCTAATGATCCTATAAATTCATAGCTTCCTATGACCTTTACGTAACGCCAAATATAGAGACACTGAAGCGACAACTGATTAACATTTTGCCTATGGGTATGGAGACAAACGAACACTCACTGATGTCGTGGCAACGCCACAATTGCAATCCTATCATTTTTTGTTTAGTCGTCAACTCTGATCGAATTAAGCAACCTTATTATTGTCGTTGTTCAGCTTCAGGTTGGTTTAACAACTTCTGTGGGAACTATGTCCCCCATGATCTTTGCAATGACATACGCACACAATTGTCTAACCGCCTAGAAGCTATTGCTGTACTGTAGAATACGAGTTAGATGGTTGCCTGTCTACGCCACCATGGTTAGGCCGCTGAATATGCCACCATTAGGTAGCCGCCAGTGATCGCCATAGACCGCTACATGTGCTGGTTAGTATGTCTATCCACACTGGTTAAGTCTTAAGCTTTGGATAGTGTGGTAGCTAGCATCTCCTTCTTTGACAAGCATCACAATTTACCTATTGGTCGATTTCAGGTTGGAGACCAATCATCGAGGTTTACTCCAGCGGAGCATCAGGGAGAACAAAAGGCGGTGCTCGACCACTTTCATTGGACTGTCTGTCGCGTATGCTGGCAGCTTCTAACCGAAGTCCCATTGGTTTACGTCCCATAACCAATGAGAGTGTCAAGGACGCCAAATCAGCGTTCTCCGCCTCGCTAACTTGAAAGTACCACACGCTATTTCGAAAATGAACCACGCTGAAATATTGGTACAATACGCTAATATGCGTGTAAAAATGTATAGAAGCTGCAGCTGTACCTGCGATTCGAATAAATGTTTAGGAGCTGTGTATCCAAAAGAAGCTAACTCGAGTTTTATGATTATGCTGGCCCAAGCGCCTAACCACCTCGAATGCGCGTGGTTAAATGTTGTTACCTAACGGACGGCCACCTTCAAATCCTCTGTCAGTATCCAACTCGCTCCTACACTAACAATTTATAATATCTGTCTACCCATTATTTAAATATTTGTATATTGCACTATAAGCCTGATGGGGTATTATCGGAAAGGAATGTACGCTTACCAATACTATGAAATATCAGTTTTACGGAATCTTTCAATTTGTCGGAGGCCAACAGTGATACATATATTCAGTAATGTTTATAACTGGATCTACTCAAATTATTTCGATATCGGCAAATGTCTAATAACCACAAAAGGATTTCAATTATCTCACATCATTGCTTTTACAGATTTACTTCTGTTAGTCCTAAGTATTAACCTATAGTCAAAGAAACGCTTGTTGTATATATGCTGGAAGCCTTTTATTTCAATAATAACATGTGATTATTTTTATAAAAACTTATAATATTTATGCTTATGCAGTAATTAAATGACCAAGAATTAAGTTAAATGTATCGCACTGCACAACGTTTGAATCAACATGTCATTCTCGCTTTTGACAAAATATTTTATAACAGACTTTTATCAGCGAATACGCTCAGGGCGAAACGTACCCGGGACAAAAATCATGTTTACGTTAACACATACTGGGAAATTAAAACTTACAACATAAAACTACTACCCAAACGGTTTTTAAACTCTGGTCAAGAAATTTTGTGTACACAAATATTTTACTTCTGTGCGCGCCAACATTTACTATCGAAGGGTACATGTTTTTAATAAGCTTATATTATTTATTAAATTTAAACATAACCACATTTAGAACATATGTTTCATTACCCTATCCAGATAAGCAATAATGCGAGCCAACCTACTGTGTTTATGTGTCCCCAGTCTACGAACATTTGTACATAATTTTATTCAATGAACTGCTGATTAACTACAAAATCAATGCAATAAACTGTCGTTATAATTAAGGGTCTAGCGAAAGCCAGGCTGCTAAATCTTATTTATTGCTTCCTTTGGCTCGTAAATTGAGCAACTTTTAGTATCTCAACAGTCCACGAACTCAGTAGTGGAAGCCGGCTCGAAAAGTCGATGCCGATATAAAATATAGAAGAAAAATATGTATTACATATTCAAAGAAATAACTACATAGCACTTCATTTTAAAATGCAGTTTAGCAATGAAAAGCCGACGAAAAATGCTGTTCAATGTTTCTTCTACAATTCGTTTGTTTTAGATATCGTTGCGTCGATTCCTTATGTACAAATGGGCGCAATGAACATTGGCTAAGAAATTTGTGGCGCATTGACCTAACTTAAAGCACACTCTGATTATTAACGCAAACTGATAATGCCCAAAATTGGTGAACAATGCAATGTTGCAACCTTTTTTTTTGCTTGATCATTTGCATAGTAATCTAGTAACTTTTGCATTGGCGATAAAATAACTCGAACCTTAACTTATTGTGGTTAGAAAGAAAAACGCAAACAAGAAGCGTAAATAAATGGGATGACTCAAATGTCATAAACATTCGGGCGGCTTTCAGTCGCATGTTAGTCTGTTCTGTTCAAAACATATGTAAAGAAAATATGATCCAGCGTGAAATCTCGTCAACATGTATCCACTAGACGTTTTACTGCTGGTAGGCAACCGCAAACCTTGAGATTTGCTCGAATATTTGACTAATATATGCGGGCTGCAAGTCAATGAGTGACGTCGGCAGAAAGCCTGTTGCTCTGCTTCCAATGTATGCTGCGCCATCAACCAAAAACGTTGCTTTGGAATCTGTTTCCCATTTTAATTTCTTTGAGAGCAATCTGCCCTAAAAATGTAACTGCATTCATAGAAAAATGGAGTACGTTATTGCATTATGATGTCAAAGATGTTAGTTGCGTGTGATCCGAAATATTGTTTACTCTACAGAGAGCCTAATAATATGAATCCCAAATAACATGATGGAATTAAGATATACGTAATGAAAAGCAAAGTTCAGTACTCTGTTTAAAATGTATCACTATATACATGCATTCTATAAAGGCGGCTGCGCAACAGTAAAATTTCAAGGAAATTTGAAGACAGTCAATCACCATAATTCAGAAGTTCCAAACACTTTCAAATATGGCCCACCGTAAAGATTAGTTTTTAACCGAATCTTTGTACAGTGCCTCATACATAACGGTTATTGTAAAATAATTCGTTTTGCAATGGAAACGGACATTTTTGTAGGATGTATCGCTGTTTGGTTAAGCAAGTTAAGAAAAATAATGCAAATCGAACTGCTATTTTCTAAAATAAATCAAATCCCTACGATTCACCCCTAATAAGACAGAAGGATCTGGCGCATCTACTGAAGTGAACTGGGACAGTATTCAGAATAGGTAATTATTGTTCTCCCATTGTGTTGGAAACCACTAGCTTTCCGCAGTCACTCAAACTGAAGCACCAGCGCTACGCGCTGTTTAGAACAGGGTGCTGGTGGCTGCTGCCATGGAGATTGCAAAATATATACCATCAACGCAAGTAGAATGTCTATTTGTTACGTCAATTTCCAAAATATAAACAAAAAATGAAGCTTTAAACGAAAAAATGTTTTCGATTATTTCTTCATCAGGCTCATACAGTAATATACATGATGTTGAAAGAAAACATTGTATACATATCTTAAATTGGTAGTGTTTGTATACATTAAACCACTGCACAAAGCTAATAATATTCTTCAGCACATGCTTCTCAGTATTCGAGTTATGACATGGATATCGCGTACACGTTAGCCGTGAAGAAGTTTAACACTACTGCCCTGGAAATACTCATCTGCTAGCAGCCGATTTTCATGCGAATGACGTCAAACCGGTTCACTAATTACAATTGGGAAGGTGGTTTAAAAATACGACATTACGCGGTGGAAGATATAACATCTTCAGTTTTGGGAGACGCTAATTTTAAAGGTTGTCAAAAATAAAAGAATCAGCGGTCGAAAGACTAAAGACCTAATTAAATTCTCCGGATGAACTAACTCTAAATGGTGGCTATAATGTTAACGGAAAGCCGTGTTGTAATGCTGTCGACGCTTCTGCAAGCAATGCTAAAATTTCATCTAAATAAACCTGGTGAAAGCAGTAATAAAAGCCAAACAAGAGAACAGGTGTTTAGTCCAGGAAATACGAGTCAAATGGGAAAGTAGGTCGAAATAATCGGTGTGTCATAAACAGAAAATCAGGCAGCCGTATTACCTAATAGTTCCGCAGGATATCCCTTATAATCGGGGTAAACGTTTGCAACGGATAATTTGAACAAGGAGAAAGTTACTTACTCGCGGTAGCTTATTAAAATGCATATTTTGATTTTGTTAGTCACCATTACGATCAAGGTAGCAATACCGAATATCAAATGACAAAATGAGCACAAGAACTGCCAGGAGAGCTGGTCTCTGACAATCGTGCCCAGTTTAACAGAGCTACCTTTCAGGCCTTTGCAATTTAGTAGGAATATGTCCAACATCAAAACAACCTAAATTATAATCCTTCGAATGGGTAGGCGTAGTCAGTATTGATACACGCATAGCGACGTGTATTAATGGTTAGAGCTCTGAGTGTTGACTTTTACGTCATGATGGAGAATCTCAACAATAAAATAACGAATATTGGTTTAGACCGGTGCTGCGCATTTATAGCCGAAAGATTAGAAGTTTGATAACTACCTACGTCAATGTTTTTCAACCCATTTCTTTACAAAAGAACATGCTACTAAAATGCTGAGAATATAACTGTTTATTCAAAAACATTATAATGGCAGCTTTTCACGTGCGCCTCAGCAGATATTTAGAGAGGATATAAGGGTTTGCCTTAATACACACAGAGATGGATGCAATATATTAATGCAGCGTAGGTCGGAGAAACCTCAAAATAAGTACATGTTTGAGGGAAATCGCTTTGAAGCAATTTAGTGAAGTTGAAACACACCAGATGCTGCAGTGCGATTTATAATTTAGGCGCAATATATGGTGCGGCAAATCAAAATGAGTGGCAGATCCATCGAAGACAAAACGGGTGAAAATTGAAGAGTGTAGAGCAATACAGAAACAAATGTAATGAACTAGGGAGGTTGTTTTCGGAGCGCCGTATCAGAGTGAGCGGATGGAAATACTCGAGATTAAATACAATGTTATTTCCGCGTGACGGACTTGATCGCCAAACACAGACGAACCAAATTGCAAGTGAATTACTTGTTTCTGTTTAACTTAACTAAACATGGATTCGCATACGCTTAAACGTGACTGATTTTTAGCATACAATCTAATAATTATTACCAAATGTTTTGGCCTGTTAAACATGTTACATTTTTGCCGAGTTGACCTTTGCAAATAAACACTTGTCCTTTGAGGATTGATTTCTTCAGCGAAAGAACAATATGGATCTAACATACGTCGTCCGTCATCATACACGTATTCTGTAGAGGTTATCAAAGTATTCATATGTTGTATATTCTCCGGTTGCCCATCAAGATTTACACACTGTAGTGATCTTTTTTATCCTGGTCAGTACATTTACCCGCTGACGTCCTACGGTGTTTTTATTATCGCACGATCAGTAAACTTAAATATTTCTGGCGGTACATATAATTTGCATAGGATTGAGGAAGATATGTCGTATATGTGTGCCTGCACTACAATCAATGTTTCAAACAATCTTTTTCTCAAACATGTATAAGTTTTAAATTTCTATGCAACTGAGAATTCGATGTCAAAATTTATTTTCTGGCATGTACAATTACATACGATTTAACAATTATGTATGAAAAATGAAAACGTGTGATTCATTCAACTTAAATGTTTGTAAGCCGTATTCGGTGCGCAATCATTGTTCAAGCGCAATTATTAGCTTTGAGGTCCAACTGCGGAGTATACGCCATTTCGTAAACCTGGTGTCGCAGTTCGGATGAGCTAAGGCAGTTTTAACGTCTGAACAAGCCGTTTCTTAACTAACGACCATGGTTCGTGCAGTGAAATCGCGATGGTCTTCGCCGATTAAAGCAAATACTCAGAAAAACTATTTGATCCTTTGTCTTATGCTTGATGGATCACTTTGAAGTACCCATCTTGGTGTGGTCAGTTTCAAAGAGATGTGTGTCCATCGACGTGCTGGTTTGTTAGCGACAAGCGGGAGGGTGTTATTTTACCCTAACAGACAGGCTCCATTTTGTTCGGATTAGGCGGACAGATAATTACACAGTGATTTAGCCCGGACGGGCCTCTTGCATTTGGGGCTAGTTCTAACCATTAGGGTACCGACGCGCTGGCTTTGGAGATTACCTGCTAGGAGTGTGCATAAAGGCATAAAGGCGACGTGTTATTATTTGAGCTGCAATTTTCCCCTTGTATGGTTGTTGGAGATACATGGGATTTTCCTTAACAGGCGAGGAAACCTTCTTCCTTTGTCCCACGTTGTCTATCAGGAAAACTTTATATTAATCATTTTCTCTCAGAGTCGAAATTATGAGCTTCATTTCCTTGGGGAAATATTTGTTCAAAAAAATACTTCCTGTTCAACGCATTAGACTGAGGATCAGATTCCTTTTTAATTTCGGTTCCACGAATATGTGAAACTTAAGTTATGTAAATTCCAGGTGTATTTCCTATGCAAGTGGCTTTGTAACAGGCCGCTCTCGGGCCGATTCATTGCCACGTCGAGGAAGTAAAAAGTACCATCTAACTCTAGATTAGAGGTAGGATTTCGTGTTTCTTGCACCTGATTAAATGCATTTGTGGGATAATCTTTGGTTTGCGAGTGGCGGAGCAGTTCAAATATATCGTCGACATAATAATGCTAAATATTGGGGTGCATCAAGAGAGATTACAAGTTTTTCTATTTTAACGTAACCATGAATATGCCAGCAAGATAGGGTACAATTGGAGAGCCATAGCAACTTCATCGTGCTGCTGATACAATTTGATGTTTTAACTGCACAAAACAACATTTCGTTTTCGGCCAACGCATGTATGCCAATATGTTCCTTATTTTCTTCGACATAATAAGAGATGAAAATTACAGTTTCCACTAACGGCACATTTGCACAAGTTGAAGCCACATCGGGTGATCACATGATCATATACCTAACATTAATATCGTATTATCGTTATTCATGTCAGGTGGAGGTGATAAAACACCTCCGCTATTGTACCAAAGTACATAAGAAAATACATACTTATATACAATACATAAAGGGAAAATAAATACGACAGTTGCATGCCAGCTGAGCTACCAGAAACTGATGGGCATCGTTCCGGTAAGCTTCCAGCCAGCTACTGGGCAAACAAATTTGTGTTACCTTACGAAATGAGATCGCAGTTGGAGAGGAAGGCTAAAATGGAAGGGGACGGACAGAGGAACTCACAACGGGAACGCCACTGAGGTCGGCCACTTGCTATGTCAGCAATTGTATCCAGCCAAACGTGTTCACCGTATTTTGGACCGCAACTAGGGAGCCGTAAATCTCCAACCGAGGCAAGCTCAGAAGTGAAGGATTTCATTCCTTTGGACCAAGTCATCGCTTGGCCACCTCTGCTATTTTCCATTCACACCCCCGGCGCGCAAACAACGCGCGTCGAGGGAGTCGGTGGCTGGCATGCGCAACACGTGGCCGAGCCATCGTAGCCTAGTGCGGGAAATAATGGTGCTGAGCAGTTCATTTCCTGTTACTATGCCGTAATCAATATGTCTAACACGCTCGTTACTTACTCCGGGTTCTAACCAAATATGAGCTAATTTGCAGAGGCACCGTTGGTCAAATGTAACTAGCCTCTTCACGTCCAATTATCTAAGTGGACAGGGTTCACAACCGTACAGTAGTGTCGAACGTACCGCTGCAATGTACACTCTACCCTTCAAAGAGATAGTGATGTCGCGCCGCCGCCATAGGTGGGGAAGGTTAGCAAAGGCACTTCGAGCTTTCGCCATACGGTTCGTGATATCGTCTTCGATCCCAAGGGAGCTGATACAACTTCCCAGGTAATTGAATTTCTGAACGACTTCTAGCTAGTCCCCACCAAGGGTCCGCACTGGAGGCGATCCCTGCTAATCTTGGAGGAACGCTTTTCACTTCGGTGGAGCAAAGCAAAGCCCAAAGCGACTGAGTGCCAGTGCTAATCTGTCCAGCGCGACTTGACACGTCTGGGAGCTGTCAAAG